>DWTO01000533.1:0-20585 GCA_018244755.1 Jemadia pseudognetus | reverse complement strand
AGCTGTGCTCTGCGATCCCCAACCCGCATGTGCAGATTGGGGATTATAGGCATCCCCTTACCCCCTTAACCCCTTAGGGGAGGTCTTTGTCCAGCAGTGGACTGCAATAGGCTGATGATGATGAAACTTCATGTAATGTTTGCTGCCAACAATGATATTAAAACAAGCGTTTTTTGCCACCAGTTATTAACGAAGAAAATGCAAAATAGAAATATTCACGAATATAACTATATCCATTGATTATAATATTTATAATATGTATCTCGAAGTTTAAGAAAAACAAAATATAACTCATTGGTACTATTTACCTTTTTCGAAGTTTCAGTAGTGGGCATCGGGTCAGTGACATCTTCGTCCAACGAGCCATCGTTATTCCTGGGCGTCGGGAACACCACTGTGTCCTGACTTGGCAGTAATTCACCATCCTGTTGATGTGAGGTGGTATCTTAATCTCAATTTCAACAGCCATGTAACGCCATGAGCAGGTTCAAGCAGCAGCTATTTGGTAATGGTATAGAACAATCCGCCATTCATCTCCACGGCCAGAATAAAAGCACAATACCAAATAATATGTTCAAGGAAGCGAGACGTAAGTAGATGGAAACATCGGTCGTTGGCAAGATATCATTAATCAACGTCTGAAACCAATTAGAGAATAATAATTGTTCAAAGAAAATCTCGGATATCTAGTGAATTTATTGTTTAACGGGAATTAGTTATGGCAAATTTATGCGATTCCTCGAATTACATTTGCCACCATTATTTGTAGTTTCACAAGAATTATAGCGTAATAAATCAATATTTGTAAAGAGGCATTTTTATTGGATTACTTCAATGTATCTTCTACAATATTACTAGTTTCGTTTTATTTGTTAAGTTACTACATTCCTCTGCGTACCTTCGGGGATTACAGGCGTGATGTTACGTTTTTTTAAAGTAGTTTTAGTAAGTTAATTTTATTACCGAAACAATTTAAGTATTTTTGAATACCACAGTTATATAATTAAGTATATAACAAAATCATATAAATAGCTCTTGTTATTGTTGTCGTTTAAAATAAATAAATGAGTTTAAAAACATTATTTTTTTATAACAACATATTATTTGAATAATTATTTTTAACGTTTGTTTAATCTCTATTTTACTGTCTCTCATATGTTGATCTAACGTTATGTTAAGTATACTTACTTGTATAGTATCTACGAAGGGTCCGAAGGCTTTCCATGGACTGAATATAATGTTACTATTTTCATCGCCCGGAGCGGCCGTACTGCGCGCTGAGTACGGGATGTCGATTGATACCGCTGGACTTGGCAAGATCCTTTGCTGAATGATTGGCTTCCCTTGAATCTGAAAATAAAGTTTTCTAAATAAATTACTTTGATCGACTTGTATTGACGCTTGTGATAATGACACTGCTACTTTTCTTTGGTTTAGATTTAATTCCCTATCCTTTGTGGGAATTAAAATATAGGTCGATGGAGAAACGTTTTGTGATCGACAATTTTTTTGTGTGGTCAGACTATACAGCGTAAAATCTATCTACTAAAATGTTTTTACTAAAAAGCTCGTTAGTCGTGTTGGTTGCAAGTGCGACTGCCGATCGGGAGGTCCTAGGGTCTGGTTACAATTCTTAGGTCGGGTACTACAAAATTTTCCTAATTTAGATTTTCTAATAATGGCTCGGAGTCTGGATATGTGCCTGGTGTAAGCAATAGGTTCACCACCTATTCCATACTGAGACGTAAACGTAACTGGTTAAACGTGGGAGTGTTCTACATTCTCTTGCCTACCTTTTCAGGGATTACAGGCGTATTGTCACATTTTTTGAGGTGAATTTCGTACAAATTGTTCATTATTATTACATATTCGTTCCTCCTTCGTGAATTCGGTTCCTCACATCATTCATACAATATTAAATTGCAAAATAGTACACATTTTATTTCGTTGTATACCTACAAAAAATTTCTATACAGAAGATTTTCGTTAACGACTGTGACAATTCTTTTGCCACTACAAAATATGGAACACTCATACGGTATTCCGAGATTTTAGGTCAGAATGACGCTTCAAAAACTCCATTTGGAAATTCCGAAAACTTTAAGCAAACGGTAATTTTATATTAAAATGTTAAACTGCTTAACTTTGTTTTTATATTAAGGTCCTTTTATTTTACACTGATATAATGGTATGCCCATTATTATGATAGTGGGTACGTGTTCCAAGCAAAATAGAAGGTGAATTCAAACGAAAATAAAGATTTGTATGATTTATGGCTTCATTCTAAAAGCATTTATTCTTATAAAAGCACAAATGTCCAACGCAGTGCTTACATAAGTAAGCATATGGAAATGAGCTTTACTCCCGACGAACAAGAGCGTAATATTATTGCCAATTACTTTAGAATTTTTTTTGTTAACGCACTCCACACGTGAAATATTTAGAAAATTCAATTGAAAATATAAAGTCCTCTGGGAGTCAGGGGACAAAATAAATCGAGAATCGCATTGTATCAACAAATAATATATGAGGACGTTACAAAATTCTATTACGGCTTAGACTCCTGGGATATCGGAACAGTTTTTCCTACCTTTATTACGTAACTGTATAAGGACTAACCGTTTCGTATCACCACGAACGAGTTTTAGATACGCGATTATATATTACTGATAAAAGCAAAAGATATACATATGATGTTAAACATAATTTGGACGACACGCTATTTAATTACAAGAATAAAGAGTACACACGTAAGCTCTGTTAGCAGTTATGTGTAAATCTAGTTGACAGCAGGATTCATATATTTTCGAATGAATACTTTATACAATTCAGATTCTTAAATGCTGAGATTATAAAGAGGTAATAACTATATAGTCGGTTTCAACTTCGTAAGCACTACCGCTTCGTCTATTTGCGCTGCTAAGAGTCTGTACTTACTCGAGTAGGCACGCTAAAACGTTTGAATTTAGTTCTTGGCAATAGTAACTTAGGCACGATATCTCGAGTCAAGCTGCATTTTTACTTGGGATTAAGTTCACATGTCTGACATAAGTAATTGCATCGGATTAATAAGTATGCAATTTAGAAATTAAATCAAGAGAACATCAATGAATCGACATAAACCAAGTTTATGTGTTATACAGGTGGCAAAAACACTCAGTATTAGTAAGGGTTTGACTAACCAAAGTTCTTGAGTTTCTTACTCGTATACTTTTTATAATAAACGATATTTCCTTTGAGGAAATAGTGCGGTCCGTTCTAATAACATTTCTCGCTAACAGCAGCTATTAGGGTCATTAGAACTAAAGCGATCAAAAAAGCAATTTATTTCTCGATGAAGTTAAATCGTCGAACGTGAATGCTTTTGAAGCTTATAAATCTAAACAATTTCCTAGGAAGTCTCATAATTTAAAAATGTTCCGTTCTAAAATATTCATTAAACTTACCTATCTAGTTTTCCTAGCATACGCATAGCACTTTATAGAACAAAAATGCTCGGAAAGATAAAGATTTAGTGCTCTCGTATTATTTGGAGACATTACAGGAGGAACGGAGCAGTGTTGGTACTTCATATTCCTTTACTGTTGCATTGGTTCGTTGCGTAAATGATGTGGGGGAGTGACGAGGATTGATTCCAATCCATGAAATAGTGTCAAAGAAAGGTATTTAATAAAATTAATAGATCGACAAATTGAAGTCAAGGCAAGTGTGACTGTTGATTGAGACGTTCTGTATTTGAATCCGGGGTCGGGTTCTATTGAATTTTTCTAACTTTGTAACTTACATTGTTTTAGTTTAATTTCTATCAGTTGGCTCAAGTCTTGATTTGTGCTCAAATATGAAAATAGGATCACCCCCTATTCTATGATGGGACGTAAACGCAACTGGTGAAACGTGTGTTCTACACTCTTCTGCCTACTTATTTAGGGATTACAGGCGTAATGTTACGTTAACACAAATATATTGTCCTATACGTTTATAAGAAACTATTTATAGACATTGATAAACATAGTTCTATTCAATTCCTGAGTGTTGTCACTGATAAAGTGACGTCATAGCTCAACGTAGTGGCGGGGAATATCTGAAAATAAAATAGATATCCAGGGTAGTTTGTAAGGAATTATGTTCAAAAGACTATGACGTATGGTGAAGTGATAAATCACAAAGGACGATGAATAAGTTATAGAAAAAAATCAGAGAATTGGGATTTAGATTGTTAAATGAGATTGAAACTATTTATTCTATTAAATGATACAATTGTTAAGAAGACAAAAGCAGTTATGATTCAAAGTGACATCAATTTTTATAGCAATTACAATCTTTAAAAAAGACTGTCACGTCTCGAAATGTTGAGCTGGAATTATAATAATTTTCACATTACCTAGAGAATAGCGAATTTATACAGGTGACTGTGCCGTTACTTTTTGATTTTACAAGCCTCGGACATCAGATTATTAAGACTATTAAACCAATCAGTGTTGACGATGAACATGGTAAAGTATTGTCCTATTAGATTCCGAACGACAGAAGTGCTGTCACTGATAAAGTGATGTCATCGCTCATCGAGCTCGCTTCGGACCGGCGGACGGATGACAGTGAAATAGATATCCACTGCGGAGTTTATGAGGAATTGTAATCGAAAGACGATAACCTATATAGAACGAAGTGGAAAGAATGACGGATAAGTTATGGAAGGGATAAAGAACCCTGAATGAGAGACAAAAAGTATAAGAAATCACTATAATATTAGGATGTCTCCTACGTTTATATCAGTCGTTTAATCATTGTGATCCGTAAATACTTTCAGTTAGTAGCCGTTCCAAAATTAAACTTATTGTATCTGCTTACATTTTTCTATGAATTTCAACTACACAAACAATATAAGTCAAAAGTTACAAGGTATTGGTTACACTTATAACATGTTATATTTTTGGTATAAACTATACTAATATAATAATATTATAAGGAATTATAAGGAATCGTGAACGAAGGATGGCAACCATCGTAGAAAAGACGAAGTGGACGCAATGCATCACGTTAATGGAAAATGTCGAAACGATAGTGATGATGTAGATAATAAACTTATGGAAGTTGGAAATGAAAAACAATAAAGACGGATGTTTAATCCTTTAACTGATTCATAAAGTGAGCGAGAAACTTTGTTATAGACGACTGTACTTATACATATTTTAATCAACTTTATCTTGAAATGTCTTTGTCGTTTCAGTTGACAATGAAAAAGTCATGATAACAAAAAACAGTGACAGCCTAGTGGTTGAAATTCAACCCCTCACACCAGAGGCCCAGGTTCAAATACTGGCGCGAAACTCTACAAAACGTGTATTTTAAGATTGTATATCACATAAAGGAAATTATCATGAGGGAATCCTGGACATCTTACAGTTTTTGTGTGGTTGGCAAAAACATTTGCACAGAAGGTTTTCTAGTACAGATTCTGAGGGTATATAATATATTTGAAGTAACTTCAAATTTCTAATAGTGGCTCAGAGTCTGGGTTTGTGGCCGGTCGTAGCAATAGGCTCACCACGTAAAGCATGGTGAGACGTAAAGGTAACAATTGACATGTGGGAGCGTACTACAGTTCTTGCCTCTTCGAGGGCTATAACCGTGATGTTACGGTTTTCTTTTTATATTATTGCCTAATGAAGTTCTATTATTCGTTGAAGATAAATGTTACCTCATCATACATTGATTAAATTAAACAGTAAACTCCTCGCAAAATCTTACGGTTAGTAGCAGCTCATCCGATTCAAGATTCAATATGTCTGATACGATTGAAAGTCCTACATAAATATCGCATTTGCCATCAAATGCCATGCAAGTTCTGATATATGTATATTTTTCTGATAAATTTATTTTGATCAATTCGCTTTTAATATGGTAATAGCGGAGATTGACCGGCGCGCCGTCTCGTCGACATGGTGTACCACGGACGTCAGACGCCATTTCTTCATAAAGGAACATTCTAGTAATTTTTGTATACCATTAGCATTAAAATATATATTAACACATGATTTACAAACCTAGATCTTCATAGGAATTGTGATCAGAATTCAATTTTGAGAATATTTGTGGTATATGAAAAAAATAATTTGAAATCGTGGCCGTTCATGACCCCATCTCGGAGACTATACAATGAATGAATATTATAATGACAGAACAAATTTTTTATTTACAGATTATGAAATTGATTATGACTATTATTAATTTTTATTAATTTAATTTTATTAATTAATTAATTTAATTTTATCAATTGATTAATTTAATTATATTAATTAATTAATTTAATTTTATTAGTTAAGTAATTTAATTTTATTAGTTAATTAATTTAATTTTATTAATTAATTTTATATATTTAATTAATTAATTAATAAAATTTTATTAAATACTTATTATTATTATTTTTATTTACAGAATATGAAATTTTTTATTTACAGATTATGAGATAGAAATATGAATGATTCATAGATTCATATTACGCGAGTACAAAATTTATGAATCCGCTGTAATGGCAAGACAAATGAATAAAAAATAAATAACAATGAAGTTCTCTATGATATGTGAAATCTGTTAACTTGCTCTTAACCAGTGTGTAGACTATGGCCTTAACCCTTTGCACTCTGAGAGGAGATCTGTATCTCAGATTAGAACTGTAAAGGGTTAGCAATAATTATGAATACTTGAATAATTGAAAACTTGGGACGTCTAACTTACATCAAAAAGAATATAAAGATAACTTTGTAAATAACATTTACTGCGAGTGTAGTCGCATGTAAACCTAGTTTCGTTACATTAAGATCTCAGATAATTATCTGAATTTATATTTAGAAACAATGTTGTCAGTTAAGATTGTTGTTTTACATATTTTACTTTGTGATAATGTTGAAGCAAAAGAATTTGCACTTCGCTTAGATAAAGACAATACAGATGAGATAACTGTATATAGTTGTAAATAAAATGATTTTACAAATATAATCCGAAACAACTGACGGTACCATCGTGGTCCATGGAGATTTTCAATGTGGACCTTATATCTCAGATTTTCAATTTTGCTTGATTAGGTAGAATATGTAACGATAACAGTCCGAGAATTCGCTTATACGAGTAACATTGAAAAGAGCGAGGAGTACGTAATGTAATGATACTAGTTTGTTTCGATTCAATATAAATAAAAAGTTAATATTTCGCATGATACTGAGCTTAGTATCATCACTTCCTGCAAAATATTATGACCTTAGCATTATTTTGATAGAAAGCGCCCCTGGTCTTTTCAAAGTAAATTAAAAGAATTGTGCATTGGTTGTCAGTTTAAGTATTGTTGGTTGTTATTGACCAATAGTGATGGCTATATTTACTTGTATCGTCAGCGTAGATCACATATAACACATTTCCACATTATACTATGAATGTGTTTCCATTATAACAAGTTTTATACATATATATAGAAAGACTAAATCTTACACCAGTTGCGTTTTATTACTTTGTTGATAAGAATTTTAAAATGTTCTAACTTGACTTACAAATGACGTTTGAAAGTAATGCATTTAAAATTAAACAACTAACTTTTGTCTTGCGTGTCCAAAATGATAATACAGCCAAATTATAAATTCTTTAATGCACCACTAGTTTCGTAGCGAGTATGCGGAATGTAAAAAGTCATGCATGTGAAATTTATTCAAGTCGCGTTTGCTTTTGCTCTTTGTGTTGCTAATTCTGTTTTAAACTTTTCTGTTCTCCTGTCATCAACCTTACGCTTGGCGCATGGGTTATGAGCAGATAAGACGATTTAAAATAAATGCCAATATCCTACCGACGTCAAAATTCAAACGGAAAATGATATATTTTTCTAATTTCATTGCTCAAATTATATCAATTTCAAAATTTTAAAGTTTAAAATCGTACTTGTTATTACAGTAATTATTTAAAAGAGGACAAGCACTACCAAATAACGTACGACTGAAATGTTAACTAAAGGTAAATGTTAACTAAAGGTATTATTTCCTTTATATAGGAAGAACATAACATAACAGTAACAGAAAAAAAACACAAATACAATTTACAAATTGCTTAGTGATATTAGTTATTACTTATATTGATATTACTTAAACCTAATAATTTAAGGTTTTGATGAAATAAACTACGTTAATCAGTTTTCGCATTCTGACACACGTGAAATTGTATACTTATTGTATAATTATTCATGTAACCAACTACATAATATAACATAAAATGAATAAAACTATACAAAAGATAAGAATAGAGAGAGAGATAGAAGCGTAGATATATGAATAGAACAACGTGATACGCGTACAAACGATTCAACGACGTCCATCAAAGGCGCAGTCGAGAATTCTCGCTATGGAGGACAGGAAAACAAATATCGTAATAATGCAAATACGGTTTTTGGGGTGTGAATGATCCAATATCGTCTTCTGGGTCAAATCTTCGCTCATTTATAACCGGGGCTCACGCTTAGGTGCCATTATAAGGAAATTCGTATCGCTTTCAGTTTGACTTCTTTTGTAAATCGAATTGTTTTGAGCTAGATATCGTTAATGGATGTTTAAAACGTATGAAAATTTTGCAAAAAGAATTTGTTTGGTCGTTACCAAAAGTAAGTACCTACATGTTGTCTAGAAGCTATAAACGATTTCTTAGATAAATAGTAATATTTTAATGTAGGAATAATAACATTCTATTCCAAGCGAAATAAATATGTTTTAGGACTTTTTCGTTTAAATTGGGTCATTAGTACGATACATAATTTTATTAAGAAGAAAGGATACGCCTTGGTCAGTTTGGAAAAAAGTACATCATAATTTACAGATAAGTCCTTTAAGGGCCTTTGTAATGTTATCAAATCGTATCATCGTCTCTGATAGCCGCTTTCAACGCAAATAGTGGCAATTTATCAGCCGACCTTATAACTTAAAAACAAAAGTGTTACTTTATCCAGTTTCAATCATTGTTCAAGTCTATTATCCATCTTAGGGTGTTACGATTGTGTAATGGATACCTTGCCTCTATTCAGCTCTTAACTGCGATAGAAACTTTCTTATCATGAAATAGCACCCTTTCAGGAGTTTCTTACACAAATAAAAGTCCTTGATTTAACGGCATCTTTTATTCTCCTTCATTGTTTTCTCAACAGATTCTTCATTTGCTAATAAGCTCGCGCCTACCACTCTAAACCTATAATCGGTATTTTGATCTAAAAGTGTTATAACATCTTAAGTTTACTTCATATTTTTGGAGCTAAGTTTTGAATAAATTACGAGTAATTTATGAACAATCATTCTTTAATACCTTAAAACCTATCAGTACGAGCTTGGATTAATACATTTTATCAACAAATTACAGTGAATTAATTAATTTAAAACTATTGTAATGGTTTCTCATTAAAATTTCTGACTATTGGTGGCCGATCGTGGCCACTAGGCCAAAATAATTGGGTTCTATTCCGACACAAGTGAGATATTTGTTAATAAAATATATTCTCTATAAAATATATCCCCTGTAATACCCAAATACGTTTATGTCCCACTATAGGTGGTGAGCCAATTTCCATACACCGGGCTATTATCCGTACTCCGGACATAATAATATACCTATCATCAATATTTTTTCTGTGTCTGAGTGTAAAAGTATCCACATAGACACGTATTTGGAAATATTTATCTATATGTATGTTTATTGGCTATTGGATCACGATAGCACAAACTCTTTCTAGTTTGACATTAGATGGCCGTATATTAGTGGCTGCGCTAGCGGTATGGTAGCTAATGGTATGTTAATCTCGTGACCGTCTAAGGGCAGCAGCGTAGGCGGTGCGAGAAGCTGTCCTGCAATCCCCAATCCGCATGCTCAGCGTGAGGATTATGGGCATAACCCCTCAAGAGAGACCTATGTCCAACAGTGGACTGCAATAGGTTGATAATGACGTTAATGGTATCTAGATATCATTATTATGGAAATTAAATAGGTTTATTTTGTACAGACCTGCGGGGAAAACTTACAAATGGTCAAATATACATTTCTTCTTAGCCAACTACCGGGTTGGAACGCGACCTCAACTGAAAAGAGCGGCGAGAAACTTAAAAACTTGTTCCTTTTATTTTCTTCTTAAATTTCCTCTTAAGATCTTTTTGAATACAATAGTACTTGTTACATAATCGGAGATGGGAAAAAGATAGGTCCAAGGTGCATCCTTAAAAAGACCACCACTTGGTTAAACGCGAAACGCTTTAAGAAATAAATATTACTAATTGATTACTTTTATTATCTGTGTAGCCGGTCGTTTTTAGTAGCTTTTAAAGCTATGTTTTGTTTTTATTACAGTTTTAACTTTTTATATCCTACTTTTAAACTTCCAGACGATACTTGGAAACAAACGTACATATTGTTTCATCTAAGAATTACTTATTTTGCTGAGTCGTGAAATATGTACATAGATAACTCGTGTGTTCCTTGTATTTACGTTATCTAACCCTGTTTTTAAAACTATAATTAAGTGTATCAGGTATAATAAGTGTAGTATAATTCTGCGTTTCACCAGTCATGTTTAAATTCTACCGTGGAATGGAGGGCAAGCCTATTGAAATACACTGGGCTGCAAACTAGGACTCCAAGCCAGAAAATTTTTTCGCCCCAGGATTTTATCCCAGGCTCTTATTGTCATCAGTCGCGCTTGTATCACTCGACAAACAAGGCAATCTGAAACTACAAACTACATATAAACATTTTAAAACTAGAAGCAAAATGATAAATGTATTAGCATAGCAATGGATGTTAACATCGATTCAAGACTACGTCTATGATCGTCGTTGAAACGGAACTAAAAATTTGTTTACGTCTGTGTTACGTCAATAGAGCTTTTCAGTGTTCCCGAAACTTTGTCATCTAAACACCGAACGTCATTATGCGGACGCTGGGCACACTATCCTTTGAACTGACCATTTATAAACCTTTTACCCTTGTATTGTTCGAGGGGCGATCTTTGTTGCGTGTGACATTTTGTTTGACGCCCCTGCAGCTGATAAGTAAACAGTCATTTATCTTTTTTCTTTTATGAAAGACCCAAAAATGTGTTTTTTACATATTCAAATATATCCATTGTCACACCTTCGTGGAGCATTATGCATAAACGTTTCCAATTGAGAAACATTTTCTTTAAGTAGAAACGATTGTATTATTAACAGTCTAAACTCGGGAAGTTTTAATTTTATTTGAGAATATTTGTATAAATAATTATGAAATAAAAGAGTTGTCATAAAAATATATAAGTATTTGATTTCTTCAAACTCTACAATTACCGGTCAGTATTTTAAAGGCGCTTTTGAAAGTAGTAAAAATTTAGACCTACTTCAATTCGTAGTAAATTCAAAAGCAAGCACTCGAGGATTCTTTTATAAACAAGTAGCGAAGTATCTAGTTGAATGAGTACATAAATTGTACTTACTATTTATTTCATATCAAAATGTCCTTCCTATTAACTGAGAGCAATAATTTATTCAAAGGACAATTTTACTGAAAATTGACTTTTACAAAGAAAATAATAATTTGATTGACATTACGTCCTCGAAGTAAAATGATTTTATGAGGGCCTTTTTTGATAAGTGTTTTATTTTCTAAAGGTCGTTCTATAAAGATTTCAAATCGCGCAAAAACTCTTCAGGTTGAGTGCACTGGAGTGTCTGACTTTGTTTCTCGAAGTAATACTACTCGTAGTTAGAAATGGACATTAAACGTATAAATTCATCATCATTCTTATCATCAACATCATCAGCCACTGTTGGACAAACGTTACTGGAGTACATTACTGGATATATGTACCTATCTGAATACAATCATTCTTCATGAGCCCACTTACTGCACTATTAGACTGTGTTCTCACAATAAGCAGCGTTAACACTTATCAATAACCTATCATGTTAAAACTTATGCATAGGTAGACTTAACAGTAGTGAAAATTGCAAAATACGTTCTGGTTGGGTTTTCTTCACACGCATTTCCTTATAATTCGAGCGAGAGATTTTAATCTTTTAATATTTACGTAATATTATTATATGAGTCAGTTCATTAGAATTTAAATGTAATTTATCATTAAGGAGTGACATTTAAAGCATTAAACAATAATTCTACTTTTCGTACATCACTTCTTACTGTATTTAATTTTTTTATTATTTTTACTGCCATGAAAGCGGCAGATTCACATATGTCAACATCACTGTTGACCGCGTATATTTAAAATCGAATGTTATCATGAGTTTAGGAAGTACTTCCAAAGTTAGGAAAATTAAGAGCTATATAGTAGTACAAATCGCTCGGTGATTCCGATTCCTTACAAGGATTTTTAAATAAAACTGTCGATTTGGCTACCCACCTATTGTTTAAATACTGAATTGATAAATTATAGCCACAACATTATTTGCAATTGACATAATACAAAAAAAAACATAATTTTAATACAATATTCCATTCAAATAATTATGTAGCTTAAGTATATTTGACAATCTGCTAATAGATCGCTTTTAGGAAATTTGACTCGGATGTAAATAAATAAATAATGAATGATGGAATAATATTTCATTTGCAAAGTTGTTTAATGATTTTTCTAAGTGTACTCATTAAATTTCTTAGTGCCTCGCTCGGTGCAAAATCATATTTGGAGTCCACTAATTCAAGTGTAGGGCGGCCTTGTTTGGCCGACTTCGAATAATTTGTGGTGAGTTTCCTAAATAATGAGTTCGACCTTTGATAAAGTTGAGTTGTTTAGCCTCTTAGTTTAGTGCCTACTCAAACAAATTGAGCTTTGAGGCCCTTTTCGGTTTTTGAAGGTCTTTTTATTATACGTTGTTCGAATATGTTTCTTATATAATTTGGAATTATCAACATATTGTGCCTGATGTACGTCGATAGGTTCACTCCCTATTTAATAGTAGGCCGTAAAGGTATCTGGTAATGCGTGGGAGTGCACTGCACTCCTCTGCCCACCTCTTTGGCAATTACAGGCGGGTGGTTACGTTATGTTACGTTTATTTATATATTAGGATCAAGTCAGCAAGTCATATAGCAAACTCTTAATAACTGCCGTACGAGGCTAAGCTAGAAATAAACTCAAATTTCACTCGCAACGGTAACAATGCAGTGTTCGAATTCGTAACAGTGAAAATTGAATTTCGCACACAATTTTAGCTGCTGGTCAAGCGGCATTGCATTTTATCGAATAATGGATTAACTCTTCAGTCTAATTAATATTTCATGTTTCACTACCGCAATTGGTAATTATTATAGCTCATAAGTTTAATACAAATAATTATTATTGGCAGCCTTCTGAGCCGGATTTGGATTAGTTTTATCATTAAATACATATGTTTATGGATTTATATGTAGTTTTATATTTGTATATTTATGTTATACAACTAGCTGTATTTCATATAACTACATTTAGCATTGCTAGCGCGAACTGTGTACCTAAGAGCTATTTGATTACGATATTTGGCTGCTTTGAGTTTTGGATTTTAAAGACGATGCGAGAAACTTCATCTACTCTTACGAGTCTTACGAGTTAGTACGAACGTTTTTGTTTAAAATGCACATTTTAGTACCTACATACAAAATTAATGGTACCGTTGTAAATTCTACTAACTCTGATTAATTTTAGTTAGGATATGTAGTATGTATGTATTGGTAATAACGAAATATATTAAAGTGCATCCATATTAATTCGTACATTTCTGTGCAAGGTAGTACATGCGTGTACACATTACATACGATGGTCATCGCGTCCCGACGTTGGCTTTCTTTTTGCGATCCGTACAATGGCATTAATATATAACTAATTTAATTGACTATTTTAATATGGAATATGCATGTATATACATAATGCGAATAAACTTAGATGTTTCATGACTCAAGTGTTATGTAATTTTTAATCAAGTAAATATCACCGTTGAGCAAGATAGTAACCGTTTCTGAAGACTCAATAGAGTAATAACATTTATTAATAATTTGGATGCTCAATAACAATTAGACATTCAATTTTACACTTAAATTACAGGATAATAATAAAGAGACCGGAAATCCTAATGTATGTACGATTAATTATTATACAAAAATGTATTTAATACACGATCATTTCATGCTTGACTTTTTTTTATATATCGTGCATTATGCTCATTGATGTTTGCACACTCAATTGCCTTGCAGACGAAAACGACACGAATATCTTTGTGCTCACACAACATTCAACCCAAACGGAAGTTGCCGATCACATCAATTGTCGAACACAAAACCATTTCAAGGCGAAAGACGATGCATTCAACATTTGTCCGATGCGATCGGATCCGCTCAAACATGAAGGCATTGTGCAGAGATAGTGGCGCAGCCCGTAACATACAACTTTATACAATTCAACTAATAGTCGAATGCTCTGGAATACTCTTTTATTTTTAAAATAATATTCCAGAAGCCACTTATACGAATTATATAAGACGGGGCAAAAAACTATTTTTATAGTTCAAAACGTCACATTTGAAAGTGTGATTGGAATTCTATTACGTTCTCTCTAAAGCTTCTAGTTATAAAAGTGGTCAAGTGTGGGTTGGTGTTCGTAATACAAAATTGTTTTTGTTGGTGTCACTGTCACGAAAGAAGTACTAACAATTAATTTGAATTTGTATTGCGTGATAGCTTCACTGTTGTAATTCTTTCCACTGTAAAATACCTATAGATTAAGATTTTGCATTTTGTGTCTTTATTTATCATCATCATCATAATCATCAGCTTATCTCAGTCCACTGTTGGACATAGGCCGCCCGCAATGAGCGCCATCGCGCCCTGTCTTCGGTTTGCCGCATCCAGCTTCTGCCTGCAACCTTTCGCAGATCGTGATCCCACCTGGCCGAAGGGCGTCATACACTAAGTTTGCCGAGCCGCGGTTTCCACTCCAGAACTCGCTTACTGCACCGAACGTCCGTCCGAAACTTAATAAACTACATTTTTATTTATATTATTACATATATCAATCTCTTAGTCCTCAGTGGTAGCATCACATTTGCGAACCATATCAGTAATTGCTGTTCTGTGATTGATCATTGCTAGTAATCTGCTTGCCATTTGTTATGAAAATAACATAAATTATCTCTAACATTTAAGTTGTTAGCAAGATCTACCTAAATTGAAAGTATATTTAACAAATCTTCTCTTTCAATATTGGCGATAATCTATTGTCTGTTTGTTGTTGGTGTTGAAGTTTTCAAGATATAAACTAGATAGATTAGATTGACTGACAAAACAAAAGATTGCTAACACGAAATATCTTTTCAAGGCTATCTCTTCTATCGTCTCAAATTTTACCTCAACTAGCGGCTGTTAACAAGGAATATTTCAGCATTTCTCCTTGTTCGTTAGATTGTGTAAATTCGTAAATAAATTAGATGATAAAGTTACCGTAAATTTTCATAGCTTGTATACATTTTTACAATAAATTTCTAAGTGCTTGTATAATAGTCTAGTAGCAGTCGTGGCTCCTCCCCGCCTTTTTACTTCTTGATGTACTCTAAATTTTATTAAGAAACTCAATATTTAATATTGAAGTAATGTATTAATAAATACTTAAGACGATTTTACGTACAAGCTTACACTAGATAGTTCAAGATAATTTTAAATTGATATTCGTATGAGAGTAGTTGTCAGAAATATAAAATATAAATTTTATTAATAAATACATTCAAGAAATAATTACCGCAGCTAAATACATTTTTTGTGAAAACTCACAGTAAGAGCTATATAAAAAAATCCATTAAGTAGAATACTACTTAATGGATGGAATGAAATAAATATATTTCAGAGAAACTAGATATATTTGTGCTAGTTTTCGAAAACCCATGTCAATTCAAGAAAGATGATTATTATTTTGACAATATCAAGTAATTATGTTTCATCCTTTACATGCTGTTATCATTATATGACTGACTGCTGTTAAAACTATCACCGATCTGTGTCAGTTCAAAAAGTATCCAATCTACTAAGAAGGTTGTATTAATATTGATGAGAAGTAATACTTTCTAGGCATTAGCGCACTCATTTATCAAGTGACGTCGCGACGTCACGTTGACACCAGCGACACGAACTCCTGACTAATTGATAATTACTCCAAGCGGGTTTATTGGACCTTGTACCTCAAACGGCGCGGCGGGAAATAATTTCGAGGTTTCTAAATGAAAAAAGATATTATGCTGTGCAGACTAAGGCCTGTACCCTGTCATCCTGATAGGATACCCGTGTTGGACATTGGAAAATAAAAGAGTTGAAAAAAATGGAAAAAATATGAATACAGGCTGTTCTTATAGTTAATAAGAAATAATTGGTCAAGGACAACAGTTGAGGTATTTGAGTGAAGAGCATTTGTTTTTCAACAATAGCTGGCGATAATCATATTATTATATCTAAATAAGGATTCTACAAATTGGTACTCTATGGTACTTAACATCTAATAAAACAGGTAAAAACACTATCAGTATACGTTGATACTTAAATTATTAGTTAAATTACGGTGATTGTTTCAGGACTAAATATAAAATAAAGATAATTGGGTATGCAGAGATGACGAAGATATACTAGGCTATCGGCATTAGATCCATCCTCAAAGATAAGGTTGAAAAGTCCCCAAACCGCAAAGACATTTAAACAGATTACATTGTAAAAAAATATTCTTGTGCTTTCTATCTCAGTCGATAAATTAGGTAAGAATAATATATTATTCACCATTTACATTAATTATTTCCCAACGTCTCTGACTACAGTATAAATTTTAGCGGGAATCGAACTCAGAAGCCCGACTCAAGTCAGGTTGAGTACCCTTGGACGAAAGGACCACGCTAAACAGCCAGTCTTAAAGTCGTCGTAACTTACTAAGCGGAAACTAAAAGATTAGTATGACATACGTCTCGTCCATTGAGCAGCCATGTTAGATTGGCTGGCGGGTCCGCTGGAGGGGAGGTGCACTGCGCGCGGAGCGAGTCCCCCGACGCATACCAGCCTTTCTCAGCCTTAATTGATGGTTTCTCTGGCGGCAGCTCTGTGAACAACAAATATTCTTCGTTATGTAACGTGTATATTTTTTATTTTGTTATACGCAAATAGTTGTATTAGCAACAAATACGAATTAACGTCAAGTTCAATTAAATAATAACGTGCATTGAAATAAAATAGTGACAAAAAGGACTAGTTCTTTAAAAGATATTTAAAGGATAGTCAATAGCTATAGGGTTAATAATAACCAAGTTTACATCAATACGTAAATCGTACAGGTTGCAGCAGATCGTATACAGTAGCAATACGGGTCATGTGTGAATTGTCACATACTTTACTATAGTATGATGATCATAATAATACTATAATAAAACTATTAAATACATTTGATTCCTCGACGTAACTTCAGGGCATCAACGGAAACATTGCATGGCCGCTATATCGTTTGCTCCGCGAATCCTACATACGGTTCTACCAACATTGAGACATGATACCATATTAATCCACATACTTAAACAAAACATTTACCCACACAATATTATATAGCCAACTTAAGAAAATTAAGTTACACAACACCGCGATTAGAGCCCCAAGACCTCTTATTAGTACCAAGTTCTTCGTTTAGACAAAGCATCAACAATTTCCATAATTGCTAACAACGTACCTCTACCGAACTTCAAATCCCCGGGGGGATTATAACGAATCTTCACACAACAACAGCGGCTAATACTTTGACCTTTTCAAATACCACGTATGTTTACTTATTTAGTTTAAACTTTGGCTTAAGCGGTGAAACGTGAACAGGTTATCAAATTTGTTGAGGGTAGCCGAACCGCAAGTATGTTTTATACATACGAATATATTGTTCAAATTATACACGCAACGGTTAACGTGGCGAGTAAATTAAACCTAAATTGGTATTGTTAGCGCAGAGTTACTCGTATGTCAGTTATTAATTTGATCATTGAGTTGCTATTCGTTCCTTCATGCGGGTGTTTTCTTTTATTGTATAGACAGATAGGCGTTATCTGTCTCATTGGAAATGGTCACCAGTGCCATAAGCATTACTAAAATCAGGTCTTTGAGAATCTTCAACAACGCTTTGTCAGTTTACGGAAAATCACGCCTAAATTCTCCGAAGGCAGAAGAGTGGTACACCTCCCAAGTTTCATCAGGTATGTTTACGTCCCACTATAGAATAGGTGGTGAGCCTATTGCTATACACCGGGCGTATATCCAGACTCCGATCCACTACTAGAAAATCTAATTAAAAAAAATCCAATTGTTCCCGACCCAGGATATGAACCCAGGACCTCTCGATCGACAGTCGCGCTTGCAACCAACACGACCAACGAGACTGCTAGTTTAAGAACTGTTAACGCTTTTTTCAAAAAGCTCCATGGATTTCGGATTCGGATTTTTCTAACAAAAAATTTCTATAGTACCTCGGACTTTGAATTTGTACCCGGTATATATCAACAGGCTCACCCCCTATTCCATGATGGGACGTAAAATATAACGTTTTAATTTTTTTTAAAGAAGTAATTATGTCTAATTTTATATATTATGATAGCAAAACAATAAACTGATAATTACCAAACGAATACATTTCAATGTCATCTGTCTGTTATTATTGATTATTATTATTAATATTTGAGTGAAAGGAGGGTTCCTTTCACTCAAATATTTTTCGTCATTTTTCATTTTCAGTTTTTGCATCGTCGCTAGCAAGATATGAGAAATATACGTTTGTCAATTATATAAACACAGAATCGTATATTATACCGATTACAAATTTAAACTATTCCCTTTGGTTCATCGATCCTTCTGCCCGCCTGTCTCATATCGAATTCCATTCACCGTATGGCAGACAACTGAATGATGAATTAAGGTATCTGTTCTAGATCTGAGAATCTGCGTTCTTGTTTGTCTCTGGGTAAATGTCTGATTGTACCTACTCTATTATATTATGGTCTTAGTATAAAGTACAAAGAGAATGTTTTGTATATAACTGAGGTAAATGTTAAATATATTTCTTCTTTATGTTATTAAATATTATCAATTCCTTTGCAGTTTCACCCTTTGACACGGGTCTTGAAATGAAACTTACCAATTTTAATATATTTTATTGTATA
Organism: Jemadia pseudognetus; assembly: GCA_018244755.1. NCBI lineage: Eukaryota > Metazoa > Arthropoda > Insecta > Lepidoptera > Hesperiidae > Jemadia > Jemadia pseudognetus. Next base: position 1,395 of record DWTO01000533.1, on the reverse strand, counting down.
TTACATACGTTATATAACTTGCTTGATGCATATGTATAGTAAGAAATTATTCGGCGCTCATACAAAGAACAAATTCTTATAATAAAAGTGATGCTCAATGCTTAGATGCTCAAATGCTTATATTAAAAGTGTTTATCCTGGATAAGAATTGAATATACAATCCTTTGTCCTAGAAATCAGTATTAATAACCACTAGGCTAGCAGACCGTTAATTCATTGTTTTAAATCGACGCGAAGCAAATAGTCCAAATACATGCAATTAAAACTAATATGAAATAAAAAAATTGTGGCTATAAATGCATGAAAATGAATTAAAATGTAAGAAAGGTCCAGTCGTTTCTTGCAACCAAGCAAGCCCGATTTATCAGTTCGCCTTAAGCAAGCAACGAAAAGCAACTGAGTATAAATTAAGAACCTACTGGGAATATAAGAACGATTTCGTAGAATGACGTCTATATGTTTCTATACGTTCGCGTCTGTTACTTATGGGAAGCAGAAAACTTCCCCGTTTTCCAATATGGCGTGTTCTTCTTGCGCCGAAATAATATTTGCCTCGAGCCTCGGGGCGCGCGACGCTCGTTAACTTGCTCTGCACCGAATGTGTTGACATTGTCAGTTCGTTGGACACGACCTGCTAGTGTTTATTTATATCAGCAATTGGCAACGTTTCTTTAATGACAGAATCCGGCTCAACAGCGTACACTTATATACTGTGGGAATCTGCAAATTTTAATACGCTGCTTGCATGTCACGTCACATAATTAGTCTGTTTCAGTCTACTAATGTACATAGGCTTCTTCTAAGGGATTTTGGCCCATAATCCCCGAGATGGTAGTGTCATTTGGTGGTCGCAGGGATGGGGAACTTTCATTTAGGTCGCGGTACGATTTCAAAATATATTTAATTGGATCTGATTGAGAGTTCATTTTGGAGATATATGTATATTACTCCTGCGGTTTCTTTTACCTCAGTAGCAGTGATAGTTTATTGTGTTAAAATTGTATACATAGGATGAGTAGACACTAAAATATCGTGTAGCGAAGTTCGCAATAGCCGTGTAATTCCAATTAAAGTATCAGTTCGTTTAATACTGTTATAAAACATAGACAATTAATTTATTGACAATAGTGAAAAAAATATGTTAACAACAACAAAATCAACAAAATATGTTGACATGCAATACTACGTGCTACATAATATGTCGAAAATAACACAAATACCTACATGTGTATAGATAAACTATAAATATGCACAGAGTGTACATAATAAGAGAAATCAGGAGAATGATCTCTGTAGTTTAAATTAAAATAACGTAATCTCACGCCTGTTATCCCCGAAGAGGTAGGCAGAGGAGTGTAGAACACTCCCACAATTCACCAGTTACGTTTACGTCCC
>DWTO01000532.1:0-20591 GCA_018244755.1 Jemadia pseudognetus | reverse complement strand
TAGGTTCAGATATTATCAATAACAAATGTAAATGAATTGCATGTGAATACAGAATATACATTTTAATTTTTAAACATCATTATATCACTTACTTTGTAGTGTTACTTATTTTTTCTTTTTGCATTTGTTTAGCCTCTTGTTGACTGTAGCTCAGGGGTTTTGTAAATGGAGATTGACTTTGTACATCCTCTGGTAATATTAGAATGTGACCAACTACAAATGGATGTTCTAAAATTTCTGCCCATGTCATTCTCTTCACTGGATCTTTGTGAAGCAAACCCTGGAAAAATACATTTTTTGCTTAATGACAAAGCCTATATAACGTAATTTCACGCCTGTAATCCCTGAAGAAGTAGGCAGAGGAATGTAGTACCTACACTCCCATGTTTCACCAGTTACATTTATATCCCACTAAGGAATAGGTGGTGAGCCTATTACCATATACTGGGCAAATATCTAGCCCCAGAGGCACTACTAGAAAATCTAAATTAGAAACATTTTGTAGTGGGAATTAAATCCAGGACCTCCCGATCGGTAGTCACACTTACAACCAACACGACCAATTAAATACTTTTCAACAATTAGTTTTGCATTATTTTATCAAATAATTTATTTGTTACATACATGTAAATAAATTCATGTTAACAATATCATTATATTACTAATCATTATATCCAGAAATATGTTATTACTTAAATTTATGACATACATAAATCTTTATATTTGAATTTGACTACTTATAATATTTTGATCATAGACAGCGTTAACATTTAAAATTGATGCATCGCTCCTCATGCTCCCTTCCAATAAGATTAACTAAATTACCATAAATTAGTACCAATAAAATAATATTATTATGTGTATTATTTACCTGCAAAAAAGAGCGAGCTTCTGTACTGATAAAAGTTGGCCATTGTACTGGCTTATGTCGAATCATTCTCACCAGTTGCCATATTGACATGGTGCAAAATGGTGGCTGTCCAGCCATTAACTCATATACTATGCAACCCAGGGACCATAGATCAGCCTGGAAATAGAAACAAATACAATATCTATAAATGAAATACAAATTAAATTCTATAGTTGGTTGAATAAATGTTTTGAATATACATTATAATGATATTTAATACTAAATGTTTAAAGAGCATCTTAGAAGAATCTTAGTTCATAAATATGCTTTCTATTCATAAGCAATAGAATTTTTGGCTGATGATATAAAAAACAATCCATTTTATATTATTGATACCTGATGATCATAGGGTTTTTCGTCTATCAATTCTGGTGCCATATAAAGTGGTGTCCCTTTGATGGATGTGAGTATATGTGTGGCATTTGTCATGATGCGAGCAAGTCCAAAGTCACATAGTTTTGCTCGACCAGTGCTATCCAAGAGTACATTTTGAGGCTTCAGATCTCTGTAATTCCGTTAGCTTAGGTATGAAATGATGAATAAATAAATGTACAATAAGGATTTCTAGGCGAATGACCACAAGTGGCAATATGTAATTATTTGAATTTCAGTCTACAATACTCTCTCATTCTTTGTGTAACCCTACTCATGAAGATAAAACAGTTATAGTTGTCAAAATATAAATAACAATTAATGGACTATCCCATAATGTTCAAGATGAAATCACTAAACAATTATGTATGTAAATAAGAAGTTTTAGACATTAATGGCAAATTAAAAGTCACATGGTGCTAGTAGAGGTAACAACAGCAGCACTGCAAGTAAATATAAAATATGGAAAGCAACCATTTTCAGAATTACTTATTAAAATGTAATATCACACCGGTAATCTCAATAGAGGTAAGCAGAGGAGTGCACATTACCAGTGTCCAGGCCACTACTAGAAAAATTAAATTAGAAAAATGTGATAGTGCCTGACCCCGGATTTGAATCCAGCACCTCCCATTCGGAAGTCACAAGTGCAACCAACACTACCAACAAAGTAATACTGATCACTAATATTAATTAAAAATTATGCAGTGTTACATTGTCATGGTAACAATTGCTAAGTCTTGTTAAAAATATTACAAAGTTTACATGGTATCATCTACAGCCATGTAAAGGAACACCAAATCTTGAGCTGGTTAGGATAAATAGTGTCTACCTTTTACCTAATAACATGTTATGCTTTCAGCCCCATGCCAAGGGTTCTACATAGTACAAATCATAAATATATAACAAAAACTCAATAAATATAGCCCGGGACTGATACTCTAACACATCAACAAATATGCAGTGTGTGTCAGCAACACAACATAAACATTCATCAAACTAACCGATGCAACACCCTATGAGAATGTAAGTAATACAGTGCTGAAACTAAATCCCAAGTGATTTTCTTCACTTGCTCTTCCTTTAAACAGCCCTCTTTAGCCAGGATTCCATGCAGTTCCTTCTCAGCATACTCTGTGACCACGACCAGCTCGGCATCTGTGTCGAAACTGTCAATCATACGAATAATATTTGGATGATTCAACTGCCTTTGGATGTCACATTCTTGCCTCAAACTTTTTAAGTCCTTTGATGAACGCCCTTTCTGAAATCGTTTTTACAACAAACGTTTAGGACCATAATAGCACGCCTCAATAGAAACTTAAAACCAATTATGTATACATACTTTAGTGATTACGAAATTATGTTAAGTTTAAATAGAAAGCAACAAACCTTTCTTATAACTTTCAAAGCTACAACAGCATCAGTATCTTTGTGTTTTGCTTTAAAAACTCGTCCAAATGATCCTTCACCAATAAAAGATGATATAATATAACTTTCCATAATGAAACATCTAGTTTTAAGCTAAGTCTCAGTATTTTAAACCATTCCTTTGTTCTTAATAGAAGTAGCAGTTCCCACAATTTATTATATATAGAACTGTATGTATTTGGCTATGCGTAACGTGCTACGCTGCACTACAACGATCTAATATAGATAGATATTTAGATATATAAATAAACAAAATAAGTGACAAATGTCAACCAGCACTTAGTTTTTTCATCAAATGTACAGCCTTGGAACTGTGGCTTTCAGCCAAAAAACAATGACTGCTTGACATTGTTTATACAAAATTATACAGCAAAGAATCCGTTACATGTAAATGCTACAGTATTCTTATATTTATCACATTATAAGGGACTTAATTAAAATCGTACGAAATGCGTTTCATTTCGTTCCATTTATAAATATCAGTGAAAACTCTCGAGTGTCGATAGACTAGTGGTCACATTGGATTACTGGTCAGAATTGCGTCGTTGCAAAGGGATAAATCCAGATCAATACTAATTAAAGTCTGTATTGATGTACAAGAGATCATTGTTCTGAAATTTAATCTAGACCCGTTAGATTCGCAACTAAAGATCGACTGTATGTCTGACGTTGACGTTGTGAAATTATAATAAAATACTTACCTCATCTGAGCACATACAAACTTGACCTCTGTCTAACCTACCATTCTGAAAATGAATTAGGTCTGCGTCTCGTAGTTAAAATTAATTTGGTACCTAGTCTTAGTGGCACTTGAGAGATTGTCATAGTACGGCCCTCCATTATATTCCTTTGATAATGAAATATTAAACGATATTTATCAAACTGACATTAGTTTCAGTTTGGGTATATAATATAGTATGGTCAACTGTTACATATAACTCAACTTATAATAAACTATCTTTTAAGGTTTGAAAGAGCTACTGAATTATATAAATCTAAAAAAAAATTAAGACTAGCTACTACTTAATTAAAATGATATTGTTATGAGTATTATTACACGTGCAGTTTCGGACTCACCTGGAAAACAAGATAAACTAGCATCCTTAAAGATTACTGCCCTCAATAAAAGCAATTGATCTTTCTTTATAAGATGCAAATCACACTCCGTACTGGGTACCTACTGTTTTCTCCTCCTCCATCTGAATTTTTCGATCTGATGCCAACGTTAGCGTAGTTACATCGCGGTACTCGCCGATGAGAGAAGACTCATCCTCTGCAATCGGACGCGTTCAACAGTTACTACCTATCTCGCGTACGTCCTTGCTAAGCACATGCAAATTTTCCACTATGCTTCTCTTTGAGGCATTCTTATGACATGGGAAATTTTATAAATGGGTTGACTTAGTCCTTTAGGATTAGCAACGGCTTGGTAACGGCTCTGGTATCGCAAATGTCTATCTATTTTCGAAAAACTTATTAGCTTCGTTTAAAACACCTGGGAGCTTTATTTTATATATTGTCTCACCTTACGGTCACCTGTTTTTGTATCCACCAGTGCGCCGCGGTCCTACTCAGCCTTATTATGCCTTATATTTTCAATTATAGTGCCTATTTATCTAAAATCGTGTCATTATCATCATCAGCATAAGCCTGTTGTAGTCCACTGCTGGACATAGGCCTCCCCTAAGAGGTTATTATGCCCTTAAACCTCACGCTTGTGGATCACAGAGCACAACATCTCACACCGTCTACGCTGCTGCCCCATAGGCGGTCACCGGCCAGGGTATTTGGAGCCTAGGCAGACTGCGCCATGCCGCGATCTGCCAGCGCCGGGTTTAGTCGCTCTTACAACAGCCTGTATTGCGGCATAGAGTCGGGGAATGTATTCTTACTGCGCCCCGACACGGATAAGAAAATTGTTTGAATGCAAATAAACTTTGAAATTATTGTGTTACATACGTGAAAGAAAATCCACAAAAGAAGCGTTACATACTTTTTGTACTTTAATAATTATATAGGTACAAAAGTTCACTTGCGGGCGACCTGGAACCACGAGAGAATGAAATATGAGTAAAGATATTAACAGTAATCCAGACATTACTAGTGATTGCAATAATCCAGATTTCAAATTTGAAAGTTTTCAGTAATATTGCTAATAACATGAGTTTAATTTTCTGTTCTGAATTATCTGAGGTTCTAATTAATGTATAGAAGTTCAGAAATTTTCTTAAACATTACATTTCGTTGGCACTTACAATACATCACTTCTATTTTGCGATTGACTAACTACTTATTACTTGTCATGGGATTGAACTAGATTATTATGTTAGGTGAGAGAATTGAATCTCTACTCAAGAAGCAATTCATGTAACCAATTAATGTAAATTTTATCTAAGACATGATTAAATTAGATGATGATACAAGATTAGCTATAGATTATAGATTAGGTATGTATTGCCGATTCAGCACTACCCTTGCGAGACGCAAATTTTTTCATAGCAGAACTAATACCTCCTGATATATGATACGATATGACATGTCGTGACTAAACTATTGTACTTGAATATTTTATATGTCGCGCTTTCCTACACATAACAACCACTTAAATGCTATGTAAAAAATTCTACGAATTTGTTATATTAAATGGTACGAACATAATAGAGGATTTATTATCGACAACGCCTTCAAATGTTCGTGAAGTAGCCAATGTAACTACAAGAAAGACGTAAATAAAAGAATGTATGGCGAGTCAGGCGGGGTTTGTTAACGCTTTGTTGTCTATCAGCTATTTATAGCGGATAATCCGGCAACCAACTGTACGAGATAAAGCTCTGACTTGCGTACACACAATAAAACACGCAACTGGCCTGTAGAATCGGCCGAAAGCATTTATTTAATGTTTAAAACATATTATTCCCGGTCGTGCACAACTCTGTAAACAAACGTGACGGTGCGTGGGTGTGTTTCGTGCAGATTAGAAATTCTGTTTACCGGAATTTTTATGTTATTGTAATATTTTACATTAGGATGGAATTTTTTCCAAATATTTTTTTCTAAAACATATATGGATGGAGGGTAAATGGCTCAGAGCATTTTAACGGTTAGCAATATCAATTTGTTCTTGGCAATGCGTCTGCACAGCTCGCTTGATCGCTTACGTATGAATGAAATAATAAACTACATATGTAGTTATCATTACTCGTGTACGTCCGCAATGATACTTCATATATCATTTGTCGTAATACTCACCTAATCCATGATATGGTTTGGGCCAAATGTAATTTTGTTACAAGTATAGTAAGTTCTAACTACGTTTAAATTATTATTACAAAGATAGCGGCTACCAATACTTATCAGTACGAAGGTTATCATAAACTTGAGTGTATGTGGAGGAGGCGCGGCAGGTCTGTAAAGATAGAGATATTTGGCACTCGGTGCTCTCTGCCTACCCCGTAAGGGACCTGGGGTGAAGATATATATCTATGATACTTGCCTAAGAATAAACTGTAGCAAATTTAATGCTACTTGCTACATAAACTACCAATTACTGTAACTCCTAACAAGAAACATTATTATAAACTTTACACATCACATTTATTGAATTTTATAGACAAGTATTTATAGATAAGTAGGTACCTACCTATATTCAAGAAAAACTCATTTACAACAATGTAGAATATCACATGAAAAATACCTTTTAAATTAAATTATATAAAAAATACCGTTTAAATTATTCTTAGTATTAAAATAAATTTTACTGGTCCTAGATATTTTACCTGCGTCAAAATCAAGCTGTTACCTATTTAACTGCCGTCCTGATTTCAAATGATTTTATGAACTGCTGACTTCATAACTGAAGTTAAAAATAGTCTGTCTCATTCCGCCCAGTTTATTTCAGTGCTCATAAAAATAAAGTTGATTTATCGAATGAACATTTTATTGGCAATCATCTGTTTCGATATTTTATTGCATATCAACATTAATATAAAAGTTCCCATGTGGCGGTACTCTATTAGATTAGTCACCACTACTTTTTATTTGTACTAAGAAATTGTAGTAATCGTAATATACCTATTGCATAAAATATTTGAATTGCGTAATATTCAATCTATTATCCATTTTACGTTATAATGTTATTTATATTACATCAAATTGTAGCAATAAATTATTCTTGATCAACTGTTGTGCTCACAAGTATCAATTAATGAAGTGGGACAGCATTTCCTGTTGATTGTCTTAGCAAATTGGAACGCTCTATACCTACTAGTTTTAGTTATTAGGACCAAATATAGGTATCAATAGGTCACGGTCATTTAGTTTTGAAAAAAAAACCGCCAGCGAAACTATTAAGTGAGATTAATAGAAATAAATGCAAATATTTAAATAGTTTTCCTCAATTTCCATTTCAATGATATTTTAATTACCCTGCGCTCGAATTTTCTTACATAATTTAGAGCACGGAATGCAAACGACGCAACAAAACGCGGCCGTGAGTCGGTAATACTACACAGATAAAATAATGCAATGCGTGCGAATTGTGTGTCATTTGAATGTGTGTAATAAAATTTAATGAAACATAGAAGCGTAGATTTCGTCTCTGTTTTATTTTAAATTGCCTACATTTAACATAATAACAGAATAACATCGGCACATGGTGTTTTCTCGGTCCTGATATAACTACATTCATAATACGAGTTTTCAAATTTCAATTTGAGGTTTTGTTAAAATAGTCATTTTCTTTGTTGTATCTTTGTTAAATTTATTTTGTTTTTTAACTATATGATTTGTGTGAAGTAGTAAATAGTTACATTGGACAACATGCCATGAAATTCATATCACGACTACGATTTAAATGAAAGCAAGCCAACTGCTTGCAAATAAGGAGAGTCATGGACAGTCTTATAGTACAAAATTAAGCAGGTTTTGGACTATAGTAAACGAATACGCAAAAAAAATATCTTAGAACCTTTCCATTCACGACCATCTGATCCGAAATTAGAAAGAGCCTGTCTAATAGTACACATATATAAAATTGAATACATAATAATAGTAATATGTGTCTACATTGTAATACATTGTAATATGTGTCTACATGATAGATTTTCCTTACACTCACACACAGAACAAACGCTTGCACTCAGCACAAAAATATTTGTCCTCGGTTGGAATACAACGCGCGACCCTGGTACAGCAGTTGAAACTAATAAACAAAAAATTTTAGACAATTCGGAACAAGTAGGTACTACTTAGTGATAAATACCAAATATTATTTTGTCCTTAGTAAGATTCGAACCCACAAAAATCTATTCATTACGCACTGGATCAACAGACCAATAACAATAGCAGTGAAGACAAATGTAATTGCGCAGTACCTAAAAAAAGATGTCCAAGTCGTTTATTTTTTTGTATTAAAATAACAATGTGGCAATCGGCCATAAAATCTATCGCTCGGAAATACATAATTGGTCATTTATTTTGGCTCATCGAGAAGTAAACATCTGGTGCGTTGAACCCACCACGTCGGGGATAACATTATCGTCATCAATCTGTGCCAATTTTTCCACAGCTGAACTCCTCCCGATGAATGCTTAATGATGTGCGACGAAAAAGATGATCAGTGTATTTGTGTATCTCTAATTATATTTTCTTCCCTTCTCAAATGGAAATGAAAGATACGTACCTACTGTAAATATTAACTATTATAAAACGAATTACTCTTACATGTAGCTACTTTGTTATTTTGATTCATACAATTGTATAAGATAGGGTTGCCAGTAATTAAAGTTTTTACATTAATTAAATCCAGCATATGTAATACATATAAAGTTATCCTAATAAAAGTATTTTTTATTAGGATGATATTGATAGGTACATATGCTTATACCCACAATGGTATGCTAGTTGCTTACGATCCAATTTTAGGGTGACTGGCGACGCAGATATGAATGAATGAATGAAAGATTGATTTCCAGTCAAAAAATTAATTGATTATGCTAGTTTACAGATATTGAATATCCAAACCTTACTTCCAAATATTACTTCATAATCATCGACCTTTTTATTGTTCCATTATCAGACAGGGATCTCGTCTCTGAATGAAAAGGGTTGAAGCGATAGTCGACAAGTCCATATAATGCGATATATTACAACTATAACAGTAAAGTCTATAATCCTTATTGACGTGTGTTTTATGATACTATATGATATTGTGTTCAATGATACGCGTGACTGCATACTGCATATTTTTTTTTTATTTTCTATAAATATACTGATCTGTTGTCCTATTAGTTAACTCTAATACAATACACCCCTAACAACCCCAGACGTGCAAGATTATTTAATCTGTGGTTGGGTATCAAATTACCTGTGTAAGTAGGTATGCGTTTCAGAATGTATGTACATTATTAGCTATCTGGTTATGTTTGTGTTATCCCAAGGTATCAGACGTCATATTGTTATTTGTAAGTAGCCTTACATACTTCATAGAGCTGCAAATATAAATCAGAAGTTAGCTTCTCATACCATACCTATATACATAGACGTGTCGCAAGAATGAATAATCGAACTGATCGGTAAAAGATCGATCGGAATCTAGTTTATTTGGATGGATTTATTTATGAGTTGCGAGCCCTATGCCCAGCGTGGCGATTAACTCCTAAGAGGAGGCCATGTCCAGCAGTGGACTGCAATAGGTTGATGATGGTGAACATAGTTCCTCAGAGCATTCATTATAATAAAGCTGGTAGAATACGCAGTAGTGGTCCTGAAGTCGTTAAGGATTCGAATTACGCTTTATTGTGCAGTCATATTATTTGTTAAGCAAAATCTCAAACCCTTTGCAAAAAATCTATTCTGAACGTTTCCTGTGTTATCAAATTCCAAGTAATTCAAAAAAATAACTAGAATATTGAAACGCTTGATAAAAAAAAATTAGAGAAAGCTTATCATTTAAAAGTCCACTTCTAAAATTAAGTTTTCTGGTCCCTAAATTGCTGATGATTTACGGTGTCGCACTTTACATCACGATTAAAAGTCAAAATATTTATAAGTTTAACAAATTTGCATAATAGACATATCTAGTGCCATGTAGGTATGTAATATATTATTTACTTCAGACCATCGACTTTTGCATTAAGTTATAAAATGAACTAAAGCTGTTGCGACGATTATTACCGATGCATGTAGGTATCAGTTACATATGTCAACTTTACCTCTGACGTTCTGTAACTGACTTGAAATGTAAACTTTCTATAGTGTACCTACACATTATGGGTAGCGGTCAAAAGAAATGTAATCAGTGATAATTAGTCTTATGCCAAACAGCTATATGGCAAACGGCTTTATTAAATGTAATGATTCGTGCAGTAAAACCCAAATTCGAGAGCATGGCGGACGGCGTATAATGCTCACGCATCGGGCGCGGCAGTTCGCTTGTTTACGTTTTTCCTGACCACGTTTTCGACTAAAAATACGTTAGCATCCTGCCGTTTGAGGCTCACGCCATTGGTCGGAACGAACGAAGGAAACCGGGGAGGACTTGAAGAGGCCGCCGAGCCCCCCTTCCCCTGCACCGCCCGGTATTTTATATGAAAGTATCGGAGAGGCCATACTCGTAAAGCAGCAGAAAATAACCCTGAACGCTGGAAGCAGCAGAATCGCGGTCAGTCGTGTTGTGCGTCTCAAAGTGCTAGCTAGTGACTTCCAATATGGTTCTGGACACAGAAGACTGGGTAGGTGTATTAACGCTTTTTTCAAGTGCAATAAATGAGATCCTACAGAAAATAAAAATATTAGTTCCTGACGAAAATGAAAAAAATAAAATATAACGAAACTGGATTATGGTGTGATAATATGTATAATAATATTATTAAACATTTTAAACTGTGTAAAGTACATATACTTAATATCCAAGCACCTAACATGTACCTGTTGTTAGATTTTTATAGCTAAGTGAATTAAGACATTTTTACAGTTAGTAAACTTTCAGAACAATTCACTAAAATGATCTTATTAATATTTTTTAACGAACATTTACACTGGTTTAAACAATTATTTGCAAATTAAATTTCGATTTTTGAGGTTTTTTTTTGTTTTCTTCTACCGTCAATAATTAATAGAATTTAAAAGGATGTAACTGAATATTTTTGAGAGTTATTTGATTTAAACATAACAACTGATTTTGTCAAGATTATAATCAAACGGAAACGTAAACATTACTTTTCCTTGAATTAGGAACATGCTAAATTGGAATTTGAAATAAAATTTCAACACTATAGACTATGAAATTTTTCCTTTTTGACGCCATGGAAACTTTTAGAGCTTAGGAAAAATTAAATATTGATAGTCAAATTTGAAAACCAATTGAAAAGAGATACCTATAAAGTTTACAACGATTAATAATATCTCAATGTTAACTATGCTTAACAAAAACGAAAAGTATTAAATACACAAGAAATGAAAAATTTAAACGACATTAATATCACAGTATCTACACAAAATAGAAAAACGGGCCAAGTATTTAAAATACTTGTAGACATTAACACCTACTGTAATTGTTCATAAGTTTTACTTCAGAACATTCAAGAATTCTAAATATTTGTTTGCAATCAATAGTCACGAAGACAATAACAGTTTATCTTTTTGTCTATTGTTTTCTTATTTCAAACTGTGTTGTCTATACGTCGATAAGATTCATCGTTACTTTTTATCTAGCACCGTGGCACAGAAGCACAAATGATTACGAAATATCGTATTAAGATACACAGTCGTGATCCAGAACACGCAGCTCCGAAGAGTCTATTTTAGTTTCAATTGCACGTAAAATAAATTTATTACACTTAACGGATGTTCGACTACGGGAAACTTGCCTTTATGACCTACATATTCCAACAGAGATACGATAATATTAGCTAAGCGTTCATTGGTGGAATTACATACTATTGTGTCTTCAGATCTGTTATTTAATTCAGTTCATTAACAGCTATTCGTATGGCTACGTATTGATAAACAGATAGATGTTTCAATGATATGATGTGCTAAATATATATAATTTTGATTCTTTATTATTAATATACATTGACTATTAATATAAATTCAGTGGTATTATAAAATGGTATTAAACAAGGATCTCTACAATTATTTCAAGTAACGTATAAATCATACTTTCATAAATGTGCGATAGTATGGAATATGCCACTCAAATACGCTTGATTTGATATAATATAACATTTTCCAATGGCGGCGTGCCAAATAATTTATAGTAGTGGGTATTACGCCACATAATTGCATTTATCAATATTTCATCTTAAACTTAGGACGGTATGATATGATTTATGATAATGAAAAACCCTTTAAACATATTTTATCTGTTACAGGCTGATGAGCTCCCGCCAGAACAAATTGCCGGTAAGTGATGGCCCACGTTAATAGATTAAAGAATGTTATCAAGTCTTGATTTATTTTTTTATTTAGGAAAAATATTATTTTGTTATGTTTACACAAGAAAAAAAATCGCAATCTCAGTATTTGGCAGCGCGCCAATAGCACAATAGAGGCTGACTTCATAAATTTAACAGACGCGGGCTCCGTATAATAAATTCGTTCTTCCAAAATCGCGTGTGGGTTTAATTAGCCATCCCGAAATACTTCTAAAAGCGAGGCACACAGGGCGTGATAAAACTTACAACTTGAAACGTTAATGTGTACCACATTACCACCTGACCTTATTGTATAATTGGTAGGTATTTATTATAACATTGTAATTTCGGTGTCAGAGTGGACTGAGCATATATTGCCCGACCTTGTGCCGGGATACAGGGTGTTGTAAGAAACGATTAAACACGGCACTGGCAGATCGTGCTTTGGCGCCATCTGTTTAGGCATATATAGGCTGTTCTGGCCGCCGAAGGTCAGCAGCGTAGGAGGTGCAAGACGTTGTGCTCTGCGATCCCAACGCGAATGCCCAGCTTACGGTCTATGGACATAACGCCTCAGAGGACGCCCATGTCCAGCAGTGGACTGCAATAAGCTGATGATGATGAATTGGCAACCGTTTGCTATTATACGATTAATAACACGCATCTAGATACAAAGGCCTAAACATTTGTTTTTATAATAAATAATTTTGTAATTATACAGCTTCAGTGGTCAATATTTATATTGCAATTAAACAGTTATTTTAGTTAACCAAAACGGCGGGACGCCTAGTAAATAAGTCATAGCTCGTTGATAATATGTGAACATAGAAAAAAAGACATCCCACTAACGACTGAACGAGCCAGAGCAGTCAAGCTCACGGAAACGACAATACCAACAGCTGTCAAGCCCATAATGACAGTGACGACAGAAAAACACTGGTACCTTTTTAAAAAAACACATCTGCCCGTCTCTGAGATTTAATTACGACTACACCGTGAGTCTGACGAGTTTGTGTAAGTAGAGAAAACATGACGTCGTGAAATATGAGTCAGTACATTGAAAGTTACTCCTGGAATGTGAACCAACATTCAAGAACCAAGGTTTTATAATACATATTTACATTTGTTACGAAATAAATTTGCGCAAAAAAAAATTGAATTTATCGCGCTATATTTTCAGCTCGATTAGAGTTACTATCATTGTGCCTCAATGATGACAGCTGCTGTAACATTCCTGGAAATATTTCATTGGAATTCGCTATTTCTTACACGTAATTCGATGGTATGCGATGAATATTGTTCAACGTGAAATTACTATAAGAAGTAAGCCCATTAAAATTGTTTTGTTAGTGTACAGAAGCATAACATGGGGTCGGTTGTTTGGGCGGCGGCGTAGCGTGGCTACACGCTTGGACTGCCGCCAATACGCCGTGGAAACCAGATAGAGCGTGCTATCGTCATTGTTTAACCAAAATCTTTACACATTTTCGAGAAATACAGACACGAACCGGCGATGAATTACAGTTTTCACACTGTTGTATACAAACCCCTCGAAATGAGATGGTTCTATTTTCGTAATCGCAAACGGTTACAAAATGTAAATAAACCCGATGCCGGCAGCACCAAACGCCGAAGCAGCTGTTAAAAATTATGTGTTCCATTTATTTTATACTTAGCTACGTGAGATCAAGATATTAAATATAAATTATAAATTGTTTTCAATGAAATATTAGACACCAGCAAAATTTTGAAGTAGTTATTGCTAAAAGCTATACATATAATCAAAGTGTTGAAAAAATCGTTTAAACCAATGTGTTGCTAGTTACTTATGAGAGTAATCGTAGAACAACCGTGGACTTGACATCTGATAAACTGTCGACCAGCCATTTGAATTGCTTTTTTTATATTTTTTTGTCATTACATTTGTCACACAAAATTCACCAAGTTGAAATTTTTATATACATCGTCATTTTTTTATAAGTTTATTTCATAACTATTTTAGATCCGTTAGTGTACCAATTGTAGGTTCATATAATATTTACAAAGGTTTTTTTAATGCCGTATCAAAATATCTGCTCGTATGCCGTATCAAAATATCTGCTCGTATGCCGTATCAAAATATCACAATGACTGCCTCATTGGTCGTGGTAGCTACAAGCGTGACTTCTTGACGATTGGTCCTGAATTCAAACTCCGGGTCGGCCACTATTTAGTTTTCTTAACTTTTATAATTCTCTGGTAGTGGCTTGGAGTCTTGATTTGCGCTAGCGCGCAGCAAAGATTAAAAGATACTTGAAATGTATCCTAAAATTAATATTAACTCGACAGATATCAAAAGGAATATGTATAATAAAACTAGCTGTGCCCGTGGCTTCGCCCGCGTGGAAATCAGTGTGTCACAAAGTTTTCCCTCGTAAATACCGACCTCGTCGGAATTGTAGGCTAAAAAGTAACCTACATGTTACGTCACAAAGAAAAGAAAGAAATCAAATACCTAGACAAAAAACATGAGCTGGCGAGGTAGGGGGGAAGGCCGAGGGGCTCGATGCGGACGCCAGTTTGGCATATCATGGAGCGCTGTGGCTCACGGAGGTAATATTTTTTTTTGTGACGTATAACTTTAATTTTATAATATCTTTCAAAATATTTATTTGAGTCATATGATGCAAAGGACAATTTTGATCTATGTTAAATGGCGAAGCTAACATAGATATAGCTCGATATAGCTAACATAGAGATAGATAAGAATTAATACTGGGCAGAAGAAAAGAGCCTCGAAAATAACATAATATTTTAAATTGAAATATTGAACATGAAAGTATTTATTGTGGGTTAACCATAAGAGATACAAACATGCTATCGCAAAACATGCTTTTTTTGTAGTATTTTTATAGATCTACAATTCTCTAATACAATACTTTAGTGTATGTCTGCTGGTTTAAGCAGCGCACTTGAGTAAAGCTCACAGCATGCAAGATTTTTCAACAGTAATCGTTATATCTCCCGTTCCTATGGGATTTCTTGGATAAAAACTATCCTACGTTTTCCTCGGGTCTCAAAGTATTTTTGTACAAAATTTCATCCAAATCTGTTGAGTGGCTTAGGCATGAAACAGAGACAGACAGACAGAGTTACTTTCGCATTTATAGTATTAGTAGGGATAACACCTGACGTATAGTGTCTAGATTTCGAAAGCGACCCATGCCGCGATGGTGGGAAGATAATTAATAAACGGCTCAGATATAAGAAAAAAGCAATAAAACGCACCAGTGTTTGAGTCAACTGCCAAGACATCTGGATGATTAAAATTAACAACTCTCCGCTGGCGAAAATAAAAATTATGTTTTTTCTAGTATTCCGTTGCCAAAATTCAGCCAGACAGCTGCACTGGGCCGAGCCTACAACTTGCTTTATCACAAGATCTCAGGGACAATAAAAAAAGATTAAAAGAATCTACGTATGAATTCTTTTGTACTCTACCAGTATGTCATTGCGTGACCTGCTTGTCTGGAGATAATTTATTGAAATGATAGTGCAATGTTGCTTTTAAAAACACCAGAGTGTACGCCAAGATACACACTCCTCGCGAAGATATGCGTTTGAAATAAACATAAGCCGCGACCATTTGATGATCTTCAATAATAAACTTCCTGGCTTTTGCATGCTAAGAAATACTTAGATATTGAACATGGAAATTACTTCTACTATTTAAACCCGCAGACCTCGTTCTATTAAAGAGCGACAAATACCTAACCTCTGCGATTGCATTGCTCGCACTCCGTACAGAAGTCACTGTGGCAGTCAGCTACTAATACGTATGTATTAGATTCGTACGGCGCCAATTACCCGTAGGAGGTGAGGATCCATTCAGACTGACTGACTGCTGACACAGGACTACGCGAATGTATTTATTAATTATTAGACTATAGGTACATGTATGCCTCTAATTATCACTTGCTATAACGTTGAAGGAAAACATTGCGGGGAATCGTTTATACTTTAAATTATCCATATCTACTGTTCTTTAAGACGTCTACCTCATTACACCAGCGTCGAAAACTATAGCTTTAATATTTCTAATTTTGTACGAGACTCATATTCAACAGAGGAATGATAAAACAAGGGTTGAAAAAGATTATGATGACGATAAAAATATACGTGCTTATAATCTTAGCTTTTATTTGCCCTTACGTTATGCAATTCCCAAAATGGTATAAAGGTAGGTACTATCAAAACTGGTAGCTTTTGAAGCATATAAACTCCAGTAGGTATTTAAATATCCAAAAAGCAAGTTCGGATCGTATTAATCTTGCCTGTAATCAATTTTATGACGCATTCGTAATTATCTCTGACGGCCAAATTAGATCACGCGTCATATGTACGATATGACGGTGTTATAGGTGTAATTACAAGGAATACGATGCAGTACAACTAAAACAAATGACACACTGAAAGCGGCAGCTCATTTGCCATTTCGCACAGTGTGTTCTAATATTTTTTCCCAATTATACTGTTTTTTACGCCGAATCTAAGGATCGAATGTAAAACGTCAGGAACTATGGAACTTATAAATGTATGGCTTTTAAAATATCCACGAAGTTTATTTTGGCCGCGTATAAAATTACGTATTTCATATATATTTATATTTATTTATATACAATAATGACGCACGTTCAGAAGTATAATTTATAACCGGACAAATAACGATTTTTTATTACAGCCGTCACTCGCCAACCTGTATAATACGTTGTCATGTAGTTTTCATAGGATAGATTATGATGAATCATATTTCAACTTCACATTTAATTTACTTGATTACGTTAACGAGACAATATTAAAGATGATCCTTATGATCTTTTGATTGATATGGTAAAGTAATGTAAACATTTAGCCACGAGAACATATATAAGCTTGCTTTAAAAGAACAAACGCGAGCTCAGAGCTAAACGAAACAAATTACAAAACATGATACCGCATTAAGTATGTAATGCACATCAGCACATGTGTTACCATCCTTTGCCACGCTATTATCACCCTTATCGGTCCATTGATTGATTGACACTGTACGAAAATTTCATTGAATCACTAGGCGATACGCGTTTTTAATTGACCACCTAACACATAAGTTTGTTTATCTTATTCATAGTAGGTATATCGAAAACTACAGACTTCAGTGCCAAATGAGACGGTTGTGTTGACAAGCTTTTATCAGTAAGTCCTAAGCTATGCAATACATGGCAGTTACCGTATAACTTTGAGCGTGTTGATGTACGTTGATGAATATGTAGGTTAAGAGTAATTCTATAGTTAAGAAATTATTATTAAAATTTTGGTTAGCAATATTTTGGTATCGGTATTAGGTAGCAATTAATAAGTGCATACAACTATTTACCAGTTGACTGTTTTTTATAGAATTATTATCGCTTTCATCTACGCGTATTGCGCCACGCACCGCACAGTGCGTCGCCGAAGCATAGCGCCGCTGCACCAAAATAGATCCATTGCACAACTAATTCGCACTGCATCTCGGTGCATTGAACTAGTGTCCTAATCTCACCACAGCTCTCACGACGATCAGTGCATGTGTTTTTATTGCCTAGGCAACACCGAATTGCATCTTTAAAGTGTCGTCCTCAGATAAATTCCTCTATAAGGATAATTGCATAAGCTCAACCGACGGAGCGTCATGAGTACGCTAAACATTGAAGGTACTGTTCGCTGTAGTCCGCGGTCCCAGCCGCCATGGGTGTTACGTAATTGACTAGCAAAGAACTGCATTGGTCAAAGTATGCGCTTCTTGTTACAGTCCTCCGCAAGGCGTTTGATGGCTTCGACCACAACCGCTCGGGCAGTATCCCATGTGACTTTGTCGCTGACATCTTAAGGATGATGGGACAGCCGTTCAACAAGAAAATCCTCGAAGAGCTCATCGAAGAAGTGGACGCTGATAGTGAGTAATACATAAAATGCTAATTCTAATACCATTTTCCGCGGTCCGCGTCCCGTGGACCGTATCGGGTGTTAAATTACATCGGGTCGATTAAAATATCTCTCGATAAACATCAGCGTTAGCCAACTATGCGTAGGATAAATAAACTTTGGGCAATAGTCTCACCACCTATTTCATAGTTGAACGTAAGCGTAACTGGTGAACCGTGGGAGTGTACTATATTCACCTGTCTACCTTTTGGGGTATTACAGGCGTGATGGTACGTGTTAGGTACGTTATAAATAAACTTGTTCTGCTTAACCAATAAACTGTCAACATTACAGAATCCGGCCGTCTGGAGTTCGGCGAATTCGTAACCCTCGCTGCCAAATTCATCGTTGAGGAAGATGCTGAGGCCATGCAGAAAGAGTTGAGAGAAGCATTTAGGTTATATGACAAGGAAGGTAAGTTAATTGCAAAATAATCTACGTTGCTTCAGATTATCTATACCAATAAAATGTGCATAAAACTTCTTCTAACGCCGGGTTGTATTAAGAGCGTCATTTCGCGCAGAATACAATTACGAGTTTTTATTTATAGCTTGAAAAATGGCAGAAATTGCAATTACAACTGATATATTGAAACTTGTATATATTTTTTCAGGCAACGGTTACATTCCCACGTCGAGCTTGCGCGAAATCCTCCGTGAATTGGACGAGCAGCTGACGGAGGACGAACTGGACGGCCTCATCCAGGAGATCGATACTGACGGCAGCGGCACAGTGGACTTTGATGGTATGTTATAAACGGCTCATTTATTTCGAAAACTGTTTACTCTACTGTTTCCATCCTTAATGTGTGATTTATAATCCACAAAGTCGTTTTGAAATCGACAGTCGAACATTGTAAATTATCTTCGCTAGCCCTGTGTAAGAAAGTTCCGAACGAATTTGAAACCTACAAAACTAAAATTTAAGTTATCTCCTCTCCCATTTAATCGGTAGGTATTTCAATTATACTGGAAATAAACTGCGTTATTGTCTGTACATTGTCCAATGCGCATTGTTTACAACACATCACGTTTAATTATTAGCCGATTTCATGATTGCCATGTGAGATACTTCTCACCGAATTTCGTCAACAGGCAGCGGTTGGGAAAATTCGCTAATGAATAAAATATTGTTTCAGAGTTCATGGAGATGATGACAGGGGAATAATCATCTATAAAAACTGCTTTTTATTTACTTTTAATTTAAGCGAATCTCTACTACATTTCGGCACTTCAACCTTTCGAGTCTATGGTTATTGGACAAGATAACAAAAGTATAAAAATTCAGTTAACTAGTATTATGTATGTATTGTACAAAATAATATTTTGTTCATGTTTAATTGATGTGTGTGGCTGAGTAATGTTTATATTTACTTATTAATAAAACTTTTATTATACTTTAATAGATCTTTATATGAAAAATACAATTTAACTATTTCCACACCCTTGAACATAGTAATGTACCCCCGCAATCGCTGCCCGTGATACGTGTCTGCTTGAATATCTAAATAGTCTCAAGATTTGTGTGAAGAAATGTGCGAGATAAAAATAATAGATTCACGGTTTTAAAACCGGACGCCAAATTGTCCTAGATAATTTTGATGACATAAAATACAGAAATTTTGGCCGCCGGCCAGTAACAAGTAATGGGTCTATTTAAAATCATATACTACAGTTCAGATTAGATTCTATTAAACACGTCTTTGTGAAAACACAACTAGATGAGTGAAATAAAAACACATGTGATTATTACTTATTTATTACTTAGTAATTCTTTGACCGCTCAATAGGTTCAGTTGCTTCTATAAAATTTGCGTACATAAGTATTATCTTATACCACTGGATAACAAAGAGATTGAAAGCACTTGATGCTCGTAAATATTTTTATATATAGCAAGAATACGAAGATATTTAAATAGCTAATATGGTGACGTAAGTAATTATGTGTGTTTCATTACCCGTATGCATACAGATGCTATTATGATACGGAATAAAATATATTATTACAAAATCATTCCACATTGAATATTAAACAAATACAATAAATAAAGACGTATACATTAATTCTTAATTTATTCGTTACAATCGTCTGCAAGGAAAATATAGAAAGCGTCACAGGTTACAACTGTCTATAAAATACGAAATACTAATTAAAAAAACTTTATATTTATATTTATACAAATAATATGGCGACGAATAATCTGTATTTACAATTATTTAATTACATCAAATTAATCTCTCAAATAACTTAGAAGCCTACCTAAAACGTAGACTCAACTTAAAAATAAACGTAATTAAAAATTATAATTGGAATGAAAACTAACGGTATGTATTCAAAATAATCGTGAGTGAGGTCTTAGAAAAGTACGGAAAAATACACACAGAAAAAAATATAGAAGTTCTGCAAAAACAAAACGCAGTCACAAATCACTTTAAAACAACGCCATTTATGTCACATGCATGTCTAATAATACTTCTAAAACG
>DWTO01000531.1:0-20600 GCA_018244755.1 Jemadia pseudognetus | reverse complement strand
CGGGCACAAATCCAGACTCCGAGACACTACTAGAAAATCTAAATTAGAAAAATTCTACAGTGCCCGACCCGGGAATCAAACCCAGGACCCCCTGGTTGTCAGTCACACTTACAACCAACACCACCAAAGAGGCAGTCTATTCATACACACATTACAGTATTATATCATTTTAATGAGGATGAATTTCAGTGTGTATATATTATCAGTACACATATGAGTTTGTATGAAGCTATGTTCACTTAACCATCAACTCTGTGTATAATTCAATTACATGTTTACAGATCTAATTGGATTTAGAAGTGGCATGTGATGTGTGGTTTCTGTTGATGACTTTATTGTTTTGTTTAGAAAAAGTATTTTGATAACTTAGTATGATGTTATTTAATCCATGACATCGAAATATTATGCTTTCTAAATATTATTCATACAAACCTACAGATACATTATATATGGTATAAAAAAATATAAAATCATGACTGTATTATCGGAACTGGTAGGCAGAGCAGTGTAAACTACCACATTACACTAGTTACAATTTACATCCCACTATAAAATAGGTGGTGAGCTTATTGCCATACAACGGACATAAGTCCCGACTCCGAGACAGTATGAGAAAATCTAAGTTAGAAAAATACAATAGTGCCCGACCCAGGATTAGAACCCAGGACTTAAATTGGCAGTCACACTTGCAATCAAAACAACCCAACCAGTCAGCCTCATAAAATAATTAGCAACATTATTAATATTTACATGTGAGCCATTATTTCCATCTCTTTGAACTGTCTTCTGAGAATCATGGCATATCAAATGATTCCTACACCATGCCTTTCCAGGACTGACTAAGAGAGATCAAGGTCATTGACTGATATCCTATGGTAATTTTAACTTCATTCATCAACTCAACCTCTGTTATCCAATGATAATGATTACTTACCGTATTTTGAGAAAGAATCATTACGCAAAATAATAATAGATACTAGAATTATGCATTTCTCATTTAAAAAAAATCGTTTCAATTTTAAAATGTTACTTATTAAAATTGATGTATGTATTATTTTATATTGAAAATTGAACTCGTTTAATTGGCTAGATTAGTATTACGTGTTTTAGTGAAATTAAATTAAAGTATAATTATGACAAAATAATTAGATGCTTTCTGCCTATCTTGTAAGGGACCTGGTATGAAGATATGTAAAATAATTAGACCAATACTAATTAAGTTTTTGTTTCATATATTACTTTTATATGCCATTTATTTCTATTGTAACATTTTAATTCATACTTTTTCAATTTAATTTTTTTATACAATTTGTTACGATACTTAAGTTTTTGTTTCATATATTACTTTTATATGCCATTTATTTCTATTGTAACATTTTAATTCTTACTTTTTCGGTTTAAATTTTCTATAGAATTTGTTACGAATACAATTTTTTATAAGGTATATTAGTTTATTACATCTAGTCATAATAATATGTGCATATGTAATATGATTAACAAATACGACATATATTTCAATTATTTTATTGGAACATTTTGGTATTAATAATTATGAAATTTGCATTAATCTGTTCATGTATATAATAAAGTATAATTACAGTTGCACTGAAAAACATTATTTTTAATAGGTACATTTTGATTGTATCAACACTCACCTGTTTTGTTTCTCCCTCTAGTTCAATAATCTGCAGTGTCAGGGAGCTTTCCATAGCCGCGGACTCGTTGAGGAGGGCATTTTCTTGTTCTATTCCACTTTGTGTTGTTACCTTCTGTGTTGTGTCTAGTTTCATTAAAGCCTACAAAGGAATTGCATATAAGCACTCACTTTTTTGTAACAATTAAATCTATTATAAATTAAGGAATGTTTTTTGCCCTCTTAATGTGATGACTTTCTAGTCATTCTGCTGAATTCTGTTGGAACTTGGTGGATTCAAAAGTTCCAAGACTGGGAGAGGCAGTAAATATTAGTGACGAGCTATTTCCAGCATAAGCCCTCTAATGGCCCCTAAATGGATTGTAATAATTGATATTGATTGAATAATACACCTACATATATGATAGGTATTCCTACAGTTTGACCATCTGTGTAGATCATGTTCAATATCTATTTCTTTTACACACAATTATATTTCAAACCATAACAGATACATGTAGATATTTTTATAACAAATACCAAATAGCACTTATTTCCTTCTTTTTAAAACCTTCTATATAAGTATCATGTATTCTTCTCATTTTTCAATGTCTTTTAACATATTGCTTAAAATTACACATAAAGGCAAAATTAAACACTTATGTTCAGTTAATGCAGGTATAAATAAATAATAATGAGAATATTAATATCAAACAATAATTTTAAAAGTAGCCCACGAGATGAACAAAGATGTAAGAATATTTTGAAGTTACCGTTTTCGCACGTTAATGTATCCATTAAGGCATGAAAAGTGAAAATATTATACGGTATGTAGGCCAGCTAACCTCTTGTGTGATCATCAGCTCGTGTTTCGTGTTCTCGTATAGGCTCTCCAGTTCGTCGCATCTTTGCTGCAGGGCACTCTTCTCCTCTAGTAGCACGAGACCCAGCTGTGCCGACTGGATCTTCTCGCTGCTGGCTTGGTCGAGCTCTCGGCTAAGCCTCTCGATTTCCACCTTTAATTCCACGATCGATACGTCGCTATGAGCCGTGGCTGCCATCGTGTGACAGTTAGACGGCCTTACTAATAAATCTTCATAAACAAAGTAAATAATTTCAGAAAAACAACGATAAAACGTGTAAATCAATGTTTCTACATTCTCTCAACAAAAGTATAACGTCTTGACAGCTCGTTGGAGACGATGCCATCATCTTTTTTGTGACTTTGACTTGAATACACGGGTTTTCAGTTTTGAGATATTCGGCATTCAAATACTTTAAAATTTCCTGGATAACAAAAGTTAAACATTAAAATTGTAGAACATTTAACTAATGTAATCTTTAAAACTTTCGTAAAATAGTTATTTAGAAAAGGACATAAACCAAGACGTGTAAAATGGAACGTAAATATTTTATATTCATGACACGGATAATATTGTCATTCTATCGCGGGAATTTTGAAATTACAAACATCTAAGTTTCGAAGTTCAGATCAAAATGTTACAAGAAGCTAAGTAAACTTGATCCACTTTGCTACCGTTCACACAAGTACACTTCAAGAGGACTGATACAAAGGCTGCGTCATTATAATGCTAAATAGACAGACTCATTATAACTAATTAAGTTAAAATTATTAGCACCATTTTATTTTGACAGGCTAGTGCTTACTGTCCCGAACTGTTGAGCGAAGGGTTCTGAGTTAGATTCCTATCCAAGACTAATAATTGTGTAATGTTTACTCGCTGAATAATATAATTATTGTACATTTCTTTGTTTAAGTATTTTTTAAAAGTAAATTATTAGCTATATGCTTGTTATAGGATAGGTGATATTTTGATCGGTATAACTCTGTGTGATCATTTAATGCTTAACAAAATATTAATATTAGTGTTAACAGTACCTATCGACATTATGCCTATAATCGTTGGGTAGAAATTCAAATGAAAATGAGTTCGAAATTCGAAAAGTTCCTTTATTAACATCAATTCAATTGACTAAAATTACAAAATTTCGATACAAAAATTGTCAATAAGAACAATGTACAGCACATATCGAGTAAACCAACTTTTTCAATTACAATTTTAATTACACAACATTGTAGAAGTAAAACAGTTCTAATCCTCTACTATATTACAATTCAAGTTGAAAAGAATTAATTACAAAAGTGGACTGAGTGTTTGTGTAATATCTCTTACAATAGTTTAATATTATACAATAATAGTTTGCAAAACTATCTTTTATTTCTTTTTACATACATTATACAAGGAGACAAGCTGCAGTTTTAGTAGTTGAAGTATGATTATTTTGTAAAAAAATTCAAATTAACTGATATCTTTTTAGAAACTTTGTATATAAATAAACCAATGAATTGAGCAGGCAATAAATGGCTGACCATAAAGTACACAGGAAGAAATAAAATAGCTTGCCATGATATGTAACTTGGAAGGATTAAAATGGGTGAAGAAATGTCCCAAGACATGCAAAATATGTAAAAAATTTACAATAGTACTATGATAACAGCATATAATATTTGGATAATCCTTATTTAATTATCTATTTCTTTCATTTATTTATTTGTTATAAATTTCATATAGACAATTCAGGAAATAAATAAGTTCAAGTTCCAAAAATTTCAATTTTAATGTTAAACAATCACAAAAATAATTATGGTGCATATGTATTACACATGTTATTTAAAAAATAACCTATTAGTAATAGAAAAAAAACTGACACAATATATACTTACCTAGCGAAGGATCAAAATTATTTAAACTACGTATTTTATGGACAGCCATACACCAATAGTGAACAAAATCGGGTGCTAATCATAACTGAAAACATAAATATATTCTGTTATCTGCTATTATTGCAACAACTGATATGTAAATTATAAAATGGTATATATTTAATATTTCGAGTGCTATTGGTCTATTAAGGAACCAGTTTAACTTGCAGGACTGTCATGTCAACATTGTAGTAAATATGTTACATTAGAGCTAATTTATGTTAGTTAAGGTTAACAGGACAACATAAGGTTTGACATTGATCATGAACGTGTACTAGCCAATGTAAGTAACAAATTTCATGTATGTAGCAAGAAAAAGTAAGTTATATTAACTGCAGGACTTGCAAACTATATTATGATACATGTATTATTTGATTTCAATCAAATAAAGTAACAATTCTGGGGGGTAACTTCAAATACACCTAAAGTTTATGTACGTTTTATGAAATGTCATTGAATGCAGTGAACCTACCATGACAATGGCATGGGCTTGTAATAAAAAAAAATTCTATTGATTCATATTCGTTTCAGATTATAAATCCCATCATGGAATAGGGGGTAAACCTATTGGCGTACACAGAGTACAAATCCAGACACCATGCTACTATTAGGAATTTCGAGTAAAAAAAACAATAATAGGTACTCGAACCAGGGATTGGACCCTGGACCTCTTGCTGAGCACTAGGGCTTACATCCACTCTACCAGACATTTAAATTAGATATATAGGTTGTTAGTCAGTGAATTACAATAATCTTCCAAATGAAAAGATACATAGTTTTATTTAAAAAGTTCATTTAAGTGTCGTTCTGCGAGCAGTGAATTCACAGGGGGAGGGGGTGGCTTCAATGAAATACTTCCGTGTACACTTTATGTCTAAAATGCTTATGTATATATTAGCACCTGCTTTCATACGATACATGACGGCTCGATTTAGTCTATT
The DNA here is from genome assembly GCA_018244755.1 of Jemadia pseudognetus. Lineage (NCBI taxonomy): Eukaryota > Metazoa > Arthropoda > Insecta > Lepidoptera > Hesperiidae > Jemadia > Jemadia pseudognetus. The sequence continues at coordinate 15,241 of DWTO01000531.1, read as the reverse complement.
ACATTGTAACATACTCACAACTTTAATTGACGACGCTATCGCTCACATTCGACGTACGACAACAACTATCAATATTATTGCTATCAAATTTACATACACTACTTCGGAATGTTATTTTTTTTAAGAGATATCAGTTGCCAGTAGTGGGCATATCCTAATAACATAAGTACCTATTGTATATATTTATCAACATGTAAGAATAAATTACATATAAATTTCTATCGAATTTGAGAAAACATGCACCATCGAAATAAAAATGGGGTGATCTTATTAATAATATACTAGTATGATAGTATGTCATAAATTACTTTTATGGTACTTCTCGCCCTATTCCTCCACGTGGGTCAAGAGCGTAAAAGTAATGCGAGGAAAATAGAAAAAAATAATGCGAGGAAAATAGTCTACAGTAAACGTTATATAGCAGTTTATATAACAGATTATAACTTGGCTAAAACAGTATCCAAAAAAAGATTAGGGCAAAGTTGTTACAATGTTAAGTGCACACGTACCGAATAACAACTAGGAATTAATCACACGGTAATGGTATGAATAATTAGTTAACATTTTAGAGGCTTAACTATGTGTATTTTCAATTTCTTTTCACTCATGTAAGCGAAACGGGAGAAATGAGATTATTATCACCCTTATCTATGAAACATTAAATTATTATACATATAATGTCTTATAATATTACTATTACTTATTAATAACGACTTATAGCTAAAATACGAACAAAATACTAATTCACAATATAGATATAATGTTTATGGACACACCAGAATTAATTTAAATTTGTACTTAAATCATATATTAAATAAATAAATAAATATTGATTCAAATTAAATGGAACTTTTAATGAATCTATTTTACAAATTGGCACCAAGATGGCGGGAAAATTGTAAGTCGGAGACTTGCGTTCGGATAGTATCTACATACGTTTCGGTGGATCAAGGCTTGCGCACCTCTCATATCATATTTAATCAATGTTTATCGGAACTGTGTGAACATTGAACATTTATACGAAATTACTGATTACAATCTATTTGTTATCGATATTTTACAAGTGGTCCAAAGATACTAAACCTAATACAAAAATTGTCGAGAATTAAAAGGGCCCAAAGTTATATTTCAATTTTGATTACTCTTAAACCCGGTACAGAAAATAGTATCATATTTTAAAATTGTATTAAATCTGAAACTTGTATGTGACGCAATAATAGGTACGTAAGTAAACAATGATATTACAGGCTCATATGATTGGAATATATTATCGTAATGAAGCCGCAACTTCGTTCCTCTATAAAGACAGAAACATTTAAAGCCTGTGTTTAGGACTTATTTATTAATCTATCATAAAATTTATTACAATTAAATAAAACGTGTCCTATGTTTTGTCTCAGTACAACAAGTACTAAAATGTAATGATTTTCTTCACACGTACTTCGAAATGCGCCTTCAAATGTTTCATTGAAAATATGACTAATGAAAGTTGAACACAGTCACACACACACGGTCCTGTGAACCAGAGACTTCTGGTCAGTGGCTCTAGAAAACGTTACAAAAAATTATATTACCTAAGACTTCGCGAATATTAAATGAATTAACAATAAAAAAACACGAGATTATAAATTGAGCAAATGAAAAATCTAAAAATCGAATACAATAAAATAATCACGACGTTAAATAAGTGAGCAAAATAATAAAACATATTACATACAATGAACTTTTGTTGTGTTCTTCATAGAATATTAAAAACATAATAAACCCAACTGGCGATTATTGTATAAAACAATATATCAAAGGTGATATAAATGTTAACAGTTAAAATTATAATTTTTTTTTCAAATCGAGACACTGAAATGAGCTTTATTAACCACAAATACTAACGATATAATAGAAATATTAAATTGTACTAATAATAATAATATTAATTTGAAAATATAATTTGATCTAAGTAGTTACATAGTATGTACAGTCAACACAAAAGTTACTTGATTTTATAACGCTGTTTAGGGTGACGTCACACTGGGCTCGTTTAAATGTCATAATAACTCTTTTCTCATAGTCTTTAATGTCAACACCGTGATATTTAATGTGTTTAAAATACCGTTTTAGAGTGCATGAAAGAAGTCTTCAAATCTATGTGATCTAAAATTGCCTAAGCTTGTTTGTGTTGCATGTTCCCACCGTCTAGATGTTTCCGATAGAATCATATGATATGGCTTTACACAATTACAGTAGGTGGCAAAATTATTAGGGATACACACATTTTTTTGTATTTTGAACATTGAGTTACTGTTTGTATGATATTAATTCTTATATTTATAACGTATTTTATATGAAACAGTGCATGTTTAACAAAATGAAACAATAACTAGACAATAAAAAAATATATTTATTGAACTCAAAAAAAGAATGTCCATGGGACAAAAACTTTACCCTTATATTTTAATATTTAGTAATGCCACTTCTCATTGATTGAAATTCTCATCAGAGAATGACATCATAACACAAAACTCGAAGAAAATGCAAAAATCTACTTAGAAAGTATGCCTCGACAAGTAGCATGTCTAAATGTCTAAAGTTTTTGTCCCATAGACATTCTTTTTTTCAAGTTATATAAATATATTTTTTATTTTCTACTTATTGTTTTAGTTTCTTACACATATACTGTTTCATAGAAAATACATTATAAATATAATACAAACTCAGAGTTCAAAATACAAAGAAATGTGTGTATCCCTAATAGTTTTGTCACCTACTGTAAATACAATGATACAAGCACAAACATACGAATGTTGCCGCAAGTGTGACGTAACTTTTCATTCTTATTTTAAAAATGAACTCATTAATAATTTAACACTATACATTTTTCCTAATATCGTCTGGGAAGACACAATTTCATATCATTACATATACAATCACTATAATATTCATTTAATTAATTTTAAATATATATTTTTTAATAAATTATATATTTAAGTACCTATGTTTCTAATTACATGTAGTAAATTGGGTACAAATATTAAAAATAAATTCTAAACTGCATTTTAATGTTTGAACAACTCCATCCAATTTTTTTTATGGTCTTCACAAATATATTCTCCTACAATTAGTACTGTCACAACCAAAATTAAATTACCGCAACGGAATGTATTAAAATGCTACATCGAATTCCTTTTAAGTGTTGCCAGGTGATGGATTAAGTAATAAAAAATACATTACAGGATAGAACAGGGTTACCAGTTGTAAGGGAGATGGGAGGTGGTGAATTGAATACACATCGTTATTCTCACATTGCATTAAGAATTCGAAAAATAATTGTAGAGACTAGATTAATTATATATCAACACAACAGATAATTTAGAATACAACGTTAAATAACTATGGCATTTATTAACTGAAATTTTCATAAATAATGATCTCAGTATAACAAAACGCAACAGCACCATGTTAATGACATCACATAATGATTTATATAATACATAGGTATGTTAGATCATTTAAATGCCATGTATGATAAGTTTTATAATGTCTTACACGTGTTTAATCTATTCTTAGAGTTGAAAAGTATTTTTAAGGTGTAACAGACATGTTAGTAAATTACGTATTAAATACTCATCATTATTTTATACCGAAATGTTCGGATTATTTGCTGTTTGAATAAAGTCTTAGCGGCACCGAAGCGTCACAAGACAAAACATACGTGGCCCCGGCATGTACACAGCTTCGATGATGAAAATGAAGTACCCTGATGATTTTTATAAAGGAACCGACACATCGAGAGCTACAAGTGAGAACAGACTAACTAGAATACAACGAGTGACTCGTTTGTCCGCGACGAGGGGGTCGCGCGGGCGGCGCGCGCTGGGCGGGGCCTAGGCCAGCGCGCAGTGCGCGGGCGCGTCGGCGCGCGGTGCGGCGGCGCGCGCGGGGCTAGCGGGCGCGGGCGCGGCGGGCGGCGCGCCGGCCGGCTCCTTGCGCAGCGCCGGCCGCGACACGTCCTGCGCCTTCTGCGGCGCGGGGAACTTGCTCTCCTGCGCCGCCTGCAGCTTGTCCTGGTTCAGCGAGCCCGTGCTGGGGCTGCGCACGCGAGTCTTCACCATCGACTCACGCCGCTCTCGCGCGTTGATAATCGACGTCAGGAATTGCACCTGGTTGCCGATAGCCATCATGAACGGCTTGTATCCGAGGCTGAAAACGTGTTAGTTTACTTATTACGTTTGTACTCATTGCTATAGCTATAAAACGTGCATAAACATTATAAAACAGCACGTTTGTAATTATATAAGTTCATACAAAAAAATCATTTAAATAATGAATTAATATAAGACTTAAGAACTAGTGTAAGTTTATGATAAAACACGGGCCGCACCACTCTGCGTCGGTCCAGGCGCTGAGGTCGCGCAGCGCGGCGCGCAGGCGGCGTGCGGCGGCCGGTGCCACGTCGGGCGCGCGTGCCGCGTTGGTGCAGCGCAGCACGGCCAGCGCGTCGCGCAGTGCCACCGCCACCACCAGCGCCCACTCCACGCAGCTCGCCTCCGTCATCAGCTGCAGGTAGTAGCGCAGCTGCACGTGCGCCGTGTGGTCGCCGCGCTCAGCCTGGAGGTGGTGCAGGCGCTCCATGATCGCGGCGTAGCGCCGCTCCTCGCCGTCGCCCGCGCCGTCGGCGCCGCCCCAGGCCGCCACGCCGCCCTCCGCCACGCTGCACTCGCCTACCGACCTGCTAATGTCCATATCTCCAGTTACAACACTCCCACATATCTCAGTACGACTCATTAATATGTGATAAACTTCTAAGATTTATACATAACATATGCATGATAAAAATTTTAATTTAATTGAATCACTGAAACAGAACTATTTCCAGTGTTGCACATCATGTCCATTTTAAAGCAATATTTTAATAATGGTAACACTTCTAGCCACATATAAATATAGATAAAACCCTTAAACTACTTTATAAAATTAGGAGAGGCCTATATCCATCCAGCGATGGACCAAGACAGATTGATAATGATGTACCGAATGTAATTAACCGATCAGTTCATTAACAATTCAAAGGTAAAGTTAGTTTTTATATCTGACGTATTAAGGAGATAAAACTTTTCCACTGATAAACACCTCGGTAATATAACCGGAATGAATATTATAGTCATAGAAATCCAACTGAACGGAGAACTCACTTGCAGAATATGAGCGGATAAAGGGGGCTCAGCACACAAGCAAATGAGTAGTTCTGGTTACTGACAATCACACACACACTCACACACAAAGTCACGAATAGTTGTCTTATTCGTTATCGTTATAATTCCTTTATAACAGACATATACGGCATGTTTTTATTTTATAAATTGTCAACGTCACCTAACACAGCACAAATAGCATAAATGCGGCATAGTTAAGTCTTATGCCCGCTTCGGATCGTACTGCACGCGGGCTCTCTAAAATTAGGATACGTGTAAAAAAGGAATCATAACAGCATGCCCGTAATTCGTCGAAGGGATAGGCACGGTAGCGTACTTAGTACACTCCCTAAAGCATATTTACACTATTATATACAGGCTCATCACCTATTCCGTGTAAGGACGTAAACGTAACTGGTGAAACGCGGGAGTGTACTACACTGCACTGCCTATCTCTTCGATGGTAACAGGCGTGATGTAAGTAGATTAAGTCTGTATGGCGCATGAGCGGCGCGCACCTGGCGGGCGCGGGCGCGGGTGCAGGCGAGGCGCGCGCGAGCGCGGGCGCGGCGCGCAGCGACAGGCTGACGTAGCCGCTGTCGCCGCACAGGCTGTCCGTGTCGGCGCCGCCCGCGTACGCGCCCGCTGCGCACACATGTAGCCCTGTCCTTGTTGGCATATAGTAAGCGGGCCGTCGTAGCTGATGAAGTAATGATTGTGGACAAAAGACCATTGACCACCACGGCTGCTTTAACTATTCGTTAGCAATTCTTATTACTTAAATAAAAGTGATTGCAAATTGGCAAGTGTCAATAATTTTAATAATAATTTCATACTCCATCATTAGTTCATTGCAGTGCAACCCAGGACAATACCTGAATTGTGTTGTAATGCTAGACAATTACAACTATTATAGACAGAAAAAATTTATAAAACGATGTTAATTAACAAAACGATGTGTTATAATGTAAGAGTTGACCAAAATAAATTTTGTGTACCCTTTGACAAATTCGTCTATTTTCTTTTGAACATTTTTAATATTAAAGAGTACCACAATTGCTAGTCCAAAACATAACAGACACCGCAGGTTATGAGTTTCATGACTTAGTAACTATAGTCGTGAGTCACTTCAGTACGGTTCTTAACTGCACACAGACTCACAAGGCACGACGCTGGTCTTCCTCTGCGCGTAACTGTACTCTTCGGGGGTAGGGTAGGGCCAGTCGAAGTCCTCGTGCAGCCTCTTGAGGCAGTGCACGGCGGAGTGCACGCGCGCCGCGCGCTCGCGCTCGCCCGCCAGCCACGCCACCAGGTGCAGGTCCAGCGCCGCCGCCAGCCGGCCCAGCGCCGCCAGCCGCGCCGTCGACAGCAGCTGCCTGGCGTGCCGCTGGATCATCATGTCGATGAAGAACTCCTCGGCGGTGCCGTTGTATGAATCCCTGGAAATTTTGAAGAAATTCTATCTCAAATTTTAAAATTTTTAATTTATTTACTTCAATTTATGTACAGTAGAATAATTACAAATCATTAATAATAGTATTTAAATAAGCGTTCGTATTCAGAACGTGAGCATGGCAGAGTCTGTATGTGGGTGTGTGTATACCGGTCGGCGCGCGCGGGCACGCTCTTCTTACGCTTGACGGCAGCGGTGCGGCGCGCGGCGGGCGCGGGCGGCACGGGCGCGGGCGGCGACGGCTCGCGCGGCGCCGCCGTGGTGCTGAAGCTGCGGCCGCGCCCGCCCGCCAGCTGCGCGCGGTACACTATGTCATTAGTACTTTGGAATGGGGGCAACAGCGTAGGGGCTGCGATCCGCCGTATTCTGCGATCCTCAACCCACATGCATGAAAGTTATGGATAAAAAGCCCTCGGAGGAGTTCTATATCCAACAGTGGACTTAGGCTGATAATGATAACGATCCTTTATTTTACACCAAACACGGTGTAACTTATACATTCATTCCTTTAACTTACCACCGAATATTACTCTTCCAAACATAACAGTTTATTCTAATTGAATGTATCACAGTTATTGATAATACTATAAGGTTACATATGTTGGGTGGACATAGAGTTATTTTTATTAAGCATGAAAATATTTTAAAGAAGCTTGGATGACAGTATTTTGATCTCTTACAATAACAACACACCCAGGATTAATAATAATGCTCCACAGAGGTAACCATGTAATAATACACATACATATGTAGATATATAAAGAAGAGGAATACAACTGGCCAACTACACTGACGTACCTGCATACTGCCGAGAATGACTGATAAATCTTCAGCATTGGGGACCGCCTGGGATTGTACAATCTGGCCGTACTTCGTCTGGACGTTAACAGAGTTCCGAGGGGAGTCCACATCGTTGGGGTCTGTTGAAAAACAAAATTTGGGACAAACGAAATGTTTTATAATATGCTATCTACACAGAGCCTGGGCAGTGCACCTGACTATGGGCTTACCCTTCATACTGTGGGGAGACCCAAGTAAAACAGTGGAATGATGAAACAGCAGTTGATGATGATGTTTTTTAAATATTTATCTATGTCAAGTTACACTGATATCTATGCATGTTGGGACAGAGTAAGAATACATTCATGATCCCGTGCCGGGACACAGGATATCGTAAGAGTCGACTAAACCCAGCGCTTGCAAATAGCGGCATGGCGCGGTCTACCTACGCACAGCTACAGGCCCTAGCCACCTATAGGCAGTAGTGTAAGTGCGAGAGGTTGTGCTTTGCGATCCCCAACCCGCATGCCCAGCGTGGGGATTATGGGCATAACCCCTCAGGAGAGGTCTGAGGGGTATAATAGGCTGGTGATGATGACATTGATACCACATCGTTCTTCCTCACAACTTCTTCATTGGAACATAGACAGCTATGCGAAAATCTTGTAATTATATTCGTACTTTATACATTGAACAGTCTCACCTATAGCTCTAAGGAAGCGCACCAGGTCCCTGGCGAGGTCCCACCTCTCCTCCTGCAACGCGGTGTCCAGCAGCTGAGTCGCCAGCTGTCTGCTCACAGCAGAACTTTCTAGATTCTAAACACATTAATGTAAAACTTACAATATATACTTTTGTAGTGAACAAGATTGGATTAATGCAAAAAAAATAATTTGAAAATATCTGTTTTAATAATCCTTTTTATATAATACTACTAACAATGTTACTTATAAATAAACTGAATTTATAATACATACAGAATGACAAAGTACCTTATTAAGCTGCAACAAAATTTTAAAAAGTGTCTTAAATAATTTTTTTTATTGGCAACATACAAATAATTTTTTTTTATTTTTAATTATATTCACTGCTCTATATTTAAAAGGCAATGGTCGTGTGGTTAGTGACTTTGACTATTGAACTAGTAGTCATGGGTTTAATATCTATTTAACTGCAATCCATACTCCATCCGACTACAATACCTCAGTTTCTTACTACCTGGATAGGACATGACCGTACGTGGAGATGTCGTAAGCTATTCGTTTTATTATTACTTGTAATACCTGCAGTATGATGAGGTAGGAAGCAGCAGTGTCCAGCATTTTCCTTTGCAAGCACTCCTGGAACAGCTCCTTAGGCTTGCCGGCCGCCGAGAACAGGTACGCCCACAGCGCTATCTCTGTTTTCCGCGCACACTGCACTATGGTCTGTGAATAGACGATGAGACCCAGTGACAGGTGAGAAGAGAAGCAGAGACAATCATGATATATTATAAAAAAGTATATTCCATTTATAAATTTAGTAAAGCTTTAATTTTTACAAGCTCGGCGTATATTATGTATGACTGACACATCTAACGTAGATATAGTGGGACATGCGAAACGTCCAAGGTATACAAAAATGGATTGAAAGCACACCTGCAGGTATACGGGAAATTCGTGTACGAACTCAATGACGCTGGGCAGCTGCGCGTCGGGGATGGGCTCCTTGCTGGTGGCCTCCTCCTCCAGCACCTCGTGCAGCAGCAGCTCCAGCGAGTGCGGGAAGTAGGGCAGCTGCGCGCACGAGCGCGCTATCTCCCACGCGTGGTATCCCAGGTTGCGGCGGAGCAGCTGCCGGAGGATCTGGTGCAGGTATACTTGACTCTGGAATGTATACACATGTATATTATAAAAAAATGCCACTGTACAAGGTACACGAAGAATAAATCCAACAAATTGGATATATGTACGTAAAAACTCACAGTTCTGTTGATGATGCAGAACGGCAGAGAAAAGACAGAATTGGAGTCCGAGGCGTACAGAGTTGTGTCATTCTCCACTCCGAGCAGAATGGCGTCGTCGAAAAGGATAGCTGCAAAATATATAGAAACGTTAGACAGTTGTAGGTGGGGTACTTTACAGGGTAGGAAGCACGAAATATTCTGGTATAACTACACCCATACACTGAATAACCAAAACCAATTTGGGATTCGGATCCCATGTAACTTAAAAATACAAAACAACACATTAACTAGATATATGTATGTACATATAACAAAAAGGAACAGATATTTTTCTGTTTCATCCCTTTTAGTTTAAAAAAATATTAATATAATAAGCGTTATGTTTACTTAGCGGATAAATGTTGAGATGGAAGGGCAGCATGATCCGCTTGGCCATGAAGGTGTGGCGCGCGGGGTCGGCGCGGCGCGGCTGGTGCGGCTGGCGCGGCTCGCGCGGCAGCAGCGGCAGCCACACGCGCGCGCCCAGCGCGCCGCACCACAGCCACAGCGCGCGCGACAGCTGCGAGTGCGGCGCGCCGCCGCCCGCCGCCCACGCGCTCTCCACGCACGACGCCAGCACCGTCGCCGGCAGGCAGCTATACGCCTGCTTCACAACATTACACACTGCTATTATTCTCCATTTTTAATTATACTCGATTACTTAATTCTTTAATAGTACCTACTTAATTCTCAATTAGCTAACATTTAATTTCTCGGCTTTCAATAAGTTTTTTTCATTTAATTAAATAAGATTCTCGTATTGTTCTTTAAATAGTTCTCGGTAATTTTTTTAACAATTTTTTTCGATTTTTTTTGTTATTCATCATTGTATTATCCAGTGTACTTCTTTTAAGATTAAATATATAATATTTTGAGATAATATTAGCATGTTAAAATATCTGTTAAAAATGATAGGCACCTCAAAAAATAGCACAATGTTTTCTTAGAGCAAATAAATTGACTTGTTAAATGTAATGAATAAACACGTTACTGTAAAAGTTCTAATTAAATTGAAATTATCATTTCAATCCAATTTGAATTATCAGGTTTATTCCATTTGAATTATCAAATTAAAAAAATATTTAACATAAATTAAATTAATATTATAAACATCGTTTGCATGGTTGTATAACCATGCAAACATGACTATATAGAAACATGACTATATATTCATGATTAAAAATTTATTATTTTTTATGAGCTTAATATTTAAACAGTAATATAACATACATACAAATAAGTCGTTAAAATGGAACACAGTCCAATTGCGACAGCTTACGGCACGAGCTAAGATAAAAAGCCATAATTACGCGAGGAACTCAGTACAGCAATGATTGAGACGTTAAGACATGAACAATTTACTAACACCAGTCCAAGAGCATTGACAAGCAGATTTAGTGTTTCCTTCGCGGCGCTCTATCGCAATAGATTCTGCTATTAAATTGTTATGTAACGGTTACATTCACAGGCGATTATAAACGATGCATTAACCGCCAAGGATAGGTAATACATACATACGTATTTGAGAAAATATTAAAACGGAGAAACGCTTTATAAGAAAAATTGTTTCGACGTCGTGTTATGACGACAGCCTAATAACCATTAGGACATTAGACAGTTTACACTTGTTTTTACTCTTCGTTCGTGATATACATTTGCCTGAATCCTTATCAGTAAGGCCTTTGGTCTTTTTTCAGGAAAAGTCCAAAGGTCTGTGGCTGAATTGTAATATGTATATAAAGGTTCAGGATGAGGAAACTTTTGCACTAACATTAATTAAATAAAACAACTGAAAAAAAATTGACAATATTCCTTTTACCATGCTAGACATTAGTCGCGTACAGTATTAATGCTTTATGTCGGCAATATTAAAATATGCTAAACGAAGCCGATACATATGTACCGTAACACATACATATGTATATAAACACAATCAGAGCAAATCGTAAGTACCTATGTATGTTTCGATGTATTGTGTTGCATTAAACGAGACGGACCGAGCTGCTTCAATGATTTTTAAATTGAATCAGTTATCAAATTAACCAGTAAATTAAATAATTCAACTGCCTCGTTGGTCGTGTTGGCTGCAAGTGCGACAGCCGTTCGAGAGGTCGTACGTTTAATACCCGGGTCGTGCAATATTATTTTTTTAAATTTTGATTTTCTAGTAGTGGCTCCGAGTCTGGACATGTGCCCGGTGCATGGCAATAGGCTCAACCTCTATTCCATTGTGGGACGTTTGACATAACTGGTGAAACCTGAGACCGTCCGACGCTCCTCTAGAAAATATACGCGAGATGTTATGTTGCGTTATGTAATTCAAACAAAAGTAGCATTCAATATAAAATATATCGTCGACATTTCTATCAAACATACAAACCGGTGTATTGTATATGTATAGACAAAATTTGACGCTAACCAACTACAGCAAACAATAAATAAACAAACGCTTAACGAATTATTCAAACAGTTTATGCGTTTTCACTCGCGAAGGCTGCACGAAAACGAGGAAGCCTGATGCAAGCCTCGCCGATCGTTACTGCTGGCTGGAGCCGCGCGCGTCTACCGCTCGACACATCCGACCCGACGGCAGGACGCGAAGGTCTTAGTCTCAGCCATCGCCTATAAATGGTTCACGTTTCTTTCCAAGCATCAGTACGCCGATGACTGCAAGTGGTCGATGCGGCTCCGTCGATATGAAACACATTCTCGCGGTCCGTTGTTTCTTTGTACATGCGCGATTCTAAATTTAAAAATGTGTTATGCAATTGTTTCGTTACGAGTTTACTTCGGTGACATTTGTTCCGCAGATAACCTGCCTGTTGGCGCTGACCGCGGCGACCAGGGCGGACGGGGCGTGGGACGGGCTCATATACGCGCCAGGACACGCGTCTCTAGACTACTACGTACGTCCGTTATATACTTTTTAAACGTTTCTTTCATTCCACTGTTATTCTCTGATCTTCTCTTGGAAACGCAAGGTTAAGGCTGTAGTATGCAGCGCTGGTCAAGTGCGTGTTGTTGGCAGACTTAATACCCCGTAGAAAACGTTTAAATATATTAATTAGTGACAATTTAATTAAATTTTAAAAAGATGAAATGTTAATCTATTTTTACAGAGCTATCCCAGTTACGCTTTTGAATACGCAGTGAAAGACCCCCACACGGGAGACAATAAGGCGCAATGGGAGCGACGTGATGGAGACGCGGTTAAAGGTGACCTATTAATGTCTGCATAAAATATAAAACTACCCTCAAAATATACAATAATAGTTTACTAAGTGTTATAATTGGTTTTTGATTGCAGGTGCCTATTCGCTGGTGGAGCCTGACGGCAGCGTGCGAGTTGTGGAGTACTGGGCGGACGACAAGTCCGGTTTCAACGCGGTCGTGAAAAAAATAGGCCCCAACCTACACCCGAGCACACCTTACATTTACAAGGCCCCCATTCCCGTCTTGGGTGACGGACACGCCCTCCCCATCACAGTGGGTCCGGTCGCGAAGCTGGACGGCTTAGCCGGCGCGCCCCTCCTGAGCGGTCCTGCATACGGCGGTGCCGTGTCCAGCGCGTCACTTTACAAAGCTCAACCGGTGATCAAACCGTCACTTCCACTGGAGCCAGTGCTTCCCGCTCCCATCCTCCCCGCGCCCGTGAAACTAGCGCCAATCTTACCAGAGCCAATACTACCCGCGCCTATTTACAAGGCACCCATTTTGCCACCACCCATCCTGAAGGAGCCCTACCTCTCCGCGCCTATTGTTAAATCACCTCAGTACTTACCCGCGCCCGCCCCTGTACCCGTCTATCCGGCACCGTATCCCATATTAAAAGGGTACGATCTTGGACTGAAAGATGCCGATTTGGGTTATAAAGGGTACGACCTCGGATTGACAGGTGCCGATCTGGGATATAAAGGATACGGTCTAGGATTGAAAGGTGCCGATTTAGGATACCAAGGATACGGTTTGGGATTGAACGGACTAGGCGGTTACGGCGATAGCTATCTTAAGGAACCGCTGCTGCCTTACGGACAGCTGGACGGCCCCGGCTATGGATCAGTGAACAAGGGTATTCTCATACCCTCCCTGGGTGACCTCCAATACGCTAACCTTGGTTACAAACATTAACTATGGATACGATGGATCCGATGAACACAAGCTAAGCAATGCCGCTACCAATTCTAATCTGCGCTGTGTGGACAGGACGTGAACTGACGATGAAATTGTGATGTAGTAATTTAAGTATTTAAGTTTATTTAAAATTTAATTTTAAGTTACATTAGACGAGCTATGTTAGAGCACAAATAAAGCATTGGCCACTGTGTGGTAGTGAATATTTTCTTTGGGGTTTTAAACTTACAATAATATTTATTTAACGTCACGTATTTTAACTGAAGACAGTGGGAAGCGAAGATACAGAAGTCGTAAGTAACCGGTGCTCACAGACATCTGCTACCGATCTCGAATAGGACTGTCGTATAGGACTGTTAGTGTCAGTAAGTCCAGTCAATAAAATAGTGATAAACTGTTCACAGGAGTGCAGAAATACGCGTTAGTACGAGCGCGAACAGAATTAGTATCATCTGTCCTATTCAAAATTGAGTCATAAGCAAGATGTTCCCCTTGATAACTGAGATAGCCTCTAGTATCACTTCATTGTTGATATAAAACTTTTCAGAGTAATTCGTATTATTTATTACAGATGAAAATAAATGAACACACATGAAAATAGAAAATACTACACATGAAAACGTAGCAGATCATCGCATGAAATATTAATAACACAGAATATACGAGGAAATCTAAGCTCATATAATTTTGTTACGTTCACATGTTCTTACTAAAGAAATCGCTATTGTAATAATACATACTTATGTACTGTTTGCTTTTTACCGTTTACACATTACATACATTATCAGCCTATCTTAGTCCACTGTTGGACATTGGCCTCTCCCAAAGAGCTCGAATGTAAATTACATACATATACATAAACGTAATATGACACCTGTAATCGACAAAGAGGTAGGCAGAGTAGTGTAGTACCTACAATCTCACGTTTCACCAGTTACGTTTAGGTTCCAATTGTGGAACAGGTGGGTGAGTCTATTGCCATACACCGGGCACATATCCGGACTCCGAGCCACTACTAGAAAATGTATATAATAATAATAATAATTAAAAATCTAATACTGCCCCACTCGGAATTTGAACCCAGGACCTCCCGATCGATAGTCGCCCTTGCAACCAACAGGACAAACGAGGCAACAATTACGATTTTGTCAGTACATATGAGTATGTTTAAAACAGCGTATCGTCTCCAATTTATTTAACATTCAAATGAATATTTAATCGAATTATTACCAATTGGTTCTCATTAGAATTGAGCAATATTGGCAATATAGGTATGCAAATTTAACATTGGTAGGATATTTCACATCGATATTTACATATCGGAACTCGTTCAACGTGTTTATTTATCAACAATCAATATATAAAGATTTAATCACGACACCGTTAATTCGTAATAAGTATTCAATGTTAGGTAGGTTACGTAACCTAGTGGTTAAAAGGCAAACTTCCACTCTGGTGTCCCTGAGTTCAAATCCTGGCAGCTGTTCGTTTATAAAACCATAGGCTTTTCTAACTTCGTACATCACTTGATGTAATGGTGAACACAATGTGAACGCGAGAACACCCGCACACCTTAGAGTCGTAACAGATCTCCACTCGGCTCGTGTGGCTGCCTATGGCCTTAGCCCTCCTCATGTTGATACGGGACCCGTGTCCAACAGTGCAATGATAATAAACGTAACTTCACGCCTGTAATCCCCGAAGAGG
>DWTO01000530.1:0-20616 GCA_018244755.1 Jemadia pseudognetus | reverse complement strand
GACAATTTACAATCTTATTTTGCGTCAGTGTTGCCAACTCAGAAAACATGAAAGAATTTCTAAAAACCATTAAATACTTTAAATTGTTATAAAGTCTAGCATTTTGATCTTAAGTCATATTTCGAATGGAACTGATTTCTAATAAAATTCCTAACATATATTGCTACCCTTCATTATTCAAATGTTTATTTAATAAACGTTTATTAATTGATCAATTATATGCAAGTAGATATATAAAATGCATATAACTCATTGTTTTACGTTAAAGTCGAATCAACAAAGTAAACAATTGAAAATTATATCGGAATGATTAAGTATAAAAGTGTCCCGTTGAAATTGTTTTTCAGACAATTAATTTCTTCCCTCTGTAATCTATAAAGGTTTTGAGATGAAAAAGATATTTTGAATATTCACGTTGGCAGGAGTAATTTATTTTAGATTTGTGAGAAAAATTGGAAACAATTTACCGCGAAACTTTTCCAGGCTAAAACTTTCCGTACAGTACATCGTTTGTGATATTGAGGTATAGTAACAAATTTTCGTAGGTACGCACTTACTCGTCTCGAGAGCGCGTAATGAATTTTCGGTACGTATGATACTTTACAATATGTATTAACCATTTAAGTTGTAGGATACCAAAGAAGATTCTAGAACATCATTGGTATAGATAGTATTGCTATCAGCAGTATTTGCATTAACTTATAAGTTTATCCGGCTATAAGTTTGTTAAAGATGCTATCTTGATATCATATTAATAATATATGATGTAATCAACGATCTGCAGATGGCGAGTTAAGAGTTATCTCTCAACTAAAATACTTTGCAGACTCAGACCTGTGTGCAACATTTGGATGTGTTGGGATTCAAAGGCATACATTGTTTTCAAATTTACATACATATTACTTCAATCTCATGTCGCCAAAATAATACTGTTATAACAAAGCAATGTTAACAAACCGATAATTTATCTGCATGGTAGGCAATATGTACTGCAAATGTTTGCTTCAAACGGAATATCATTTATAACGAGCTAGGGCATAACTTTCTTAAGTTTATATCAGCAACCTATTTTATTTTCACATTACAAACATGAAGGGTAGGTTAAGAACGGTATGCGTGTCGAACACTCCCACATTCTCATTCGGGTTGGTCCCTAGCCTCACTCGTTTGGACAGTCAGCGTTTTCTACAACTGCCTCAGCGAATTTTCCATAACGATAACATCAGCGAAGCACAAATGTCAAATTTATTCTCTATCTATTCCCTTTTCCAGTCTGAGAACTTTAATATATACGAGTATATCCCCAATAACTATAATATATAGGAACCCCTGGGTTCCGTAGAAGGTTGCCGGGGGTTCCGTGTTTAGTCCGAAACTTAAATAAAAATTCGTAGAAAAATCATAACTACATTTATAGTTACTACTTCGCTATAACCCAGTCAAAAGCTCGAGCGCTGCGGGACGCACTGAACACTTATCCAATTATCAGGCATTAAGCCTAATTTTAGTGCTATTATGAGAAAATATGTGTAAATAATTCATTATGCACAGCTGCATTAAAACAGTTCCAGTTAATTGTATTTTTTTATATGATGATTGTTTTAACAATTTTTTTCATTTATTTATTTAAATTTTTATTTATTTAAATATTTTTTTATTTAAACGTTTTAAACATATTTTTATTTAAACGTTTACATGAAAGCATTCAAAAAACATAATTTCTTTAGTTATCAAAATAGGGTTCCGCTAAAAAAAACATTATCCATTAGGGTTCCGAGATCGAATAAAATAGGGAACCTCTGCTCTTATGTACTCGTTAATTGCTACAAGGATTAACATTTCCTTTCTCTGCCTACCTATTTCACTGTCTATCGCAAATGGACATCTCGTTTACATCGTTGTCTAAGCAACTCAACGAATCAGAAGAATACCTCTTATAAGTTTGTGTGTTGTCTTATGAAACTAGGACGAATAAATAAACATAAACCAAAGTTTGAGTTAATAAATAATATAATATGTATTTTCATTTCATAATAAACATACGTTTTATTCTATATTCTCTGCCTACTACGTGAGGGATCCGGCGTGATTATATAATAATAAGACATTATATTTGTGTGTTTCTAATTACTAAAACTTTTCGAGCGGTTGCAAGCACGAATGTTCATCGAGAGATCTTGAGTTTAAATTTCGGGTCGGGTACCACATCGAATTTTTCTTACATTTTGTACATAGTAGAAATTTCTAGCATTAAGTCGGGATTTAGATTTGTGTTCGATGTATAACAATTCACTCACTCCCTATTCCATAGTGGGACGTAAACGTAACGTACTGGTGAAACATGGGAGTGTACTACAGTCCTCTGCCTACGCGTTACACTCTTTGTAAATTATCCGTAATGAGTAAGAAATTCAGAAAATGTTTAAAATAAAAAAGGAAAGACCGTGTAATTATGATCATCCAAATTAGACCCGCAGGGCTTGTTTCAGTCCTGTTACAGTGATGTTACAGATTCTCTAATAATGAACACGGTACCCTGTAAAACAATGCTGATTTAATGAATAATTGTTCGTAAAGAGAAAAACCATAATGAACTTGGCTAATGTAATTTGAATTACATGTTCTATAATTAAAATAAAATTTTATACTGGACTTTTGCCGATTTTTCTGTAATAATATTTGAATAGACGTCAGCTTCAGTGAATAATTCATTGTTTATTATTAAACTTAATATTAAGCGTACTAATGAATTATTGAAAAGAAAAATAATCTTGATTTTGGTTCGATTGGCTAATCATATAACTTCAAAGTAATTGATAGGATTAAAAAACAAAAAGAAGGAAAGACATGCCTATAGTTAGCTGCAGTAGCGCTGATTACCTCGACGATTAAATTGTAACATACTGATTTTGTTTTTTGGCGAAACAGAGGGGAGAGAAGGGGACTTAAGGTACCCGATATCGTGGGAGAGACACCGGGTTACGTGGGACATTTACCGGACTACACCTCCCCCTCTCCGCCCCTGGTGGTCTTCCTGTACGCTAATAGGAAGGTTCCGGGATCGCCCACGGAACGCACCGGTGCAAATTGTGACTCTCTATATCTGTATATCTACACATTAAAACTTTCATCAGAAGTAACACTAGTGATTACACACTTCAACGTGGTGAACTGATTAGGTGTAAACCAGCGGTACCAGACTGGATTCTGTTTCACTCAACTTTAAAAATCTCATGTCATTTAAAATATACAGAGTACAACCCTTATTCATAATGAACATTTCTAGAAACAGTATTTGTAGAAGCAATCGCATATGTCAACACGTGTATAGTATGTTATTCCATTGAAATATGCATTTAAACGGAAGTTCTTTTCTTGGAGTCTATCTCCGGCTTTATACCGGTAGACGATTAAGATGTAGTATTTGTTCTCCATCCGATATTTTTACTTTGACGTCCTGTGAATAAAGTAAAAGATAATACTAATGAAAGCTTATAAATTATTATAATTATAACACTCAGTATTCGAACAGTTTTGACGCTCAACATTATGCGCTCATTTTTCTCAAGTGATGATGTATTATAACGTCGGCGCCGGAGGTGAGCACTTTAAGATCTTGACCTTGATTATTACGGTGAGGTAAAAATCAAAAGAGTGATGAATGTGGAAGAGGCACGACAGGTGTGCAAGAATAGAGATATTTGGCACTCCGTTCTCTCTGCCTACCCCGCAAGGGACTTGGCGTGATGGTATGTATGTATGTATGAGTAATACATACTCCTATTTGTAGTATAAAGTAATGTCTCGTAAACGAAGGTGTATGTATGTAAGCAAGCGACGTTCGAATGGGGAAAATTTAGTTCTATCTACACTGAATGGTGACCTACATGAGGTCTTTATTTATTTTAAGTTACCCTTTTAGAACACGGTGAATGTTTGGCGGTTTGCAGTCAAACGCAAGCCTCTTGCTAAATTACACAAAAAACTGTCGGAAACGTAATAGCCACAAATCATTTCAAATATAGAGTTAACCAATCGTACCATGGATGGATCTTTATTTCGCAATCTTTTTATATGTATATTAAAATTAGTTGAATACCATGATCATCTCTCACCTTTTCATATTCATCGTTAAAATATGGTATTATTGAATATGCAGAATATCTCCTTAACAAAAAAAGCTTACCTAAAATTTGAATAAATCACTCTGTTTCAGCTCATGGTAACATTTATATTTTCATAAATATACCCTTGTCGGAAATGTATATAAGTAAATTCATAATAGGTACATAAGCAGGTTGTCATATACATTTTATAGGTTCCACGAGTGCTCTTATGGGTGTTTGATTTATGACTTAGTTATCTTGCCTACGCAGATATTTCACGACTAACATAAGTTACTCGTACTTGGTACGGTTGTTGCTGTGGATATTAAAATTTATGTATATTTATTTCTTACGAAAAGAGTAGCAACGTAACAGGCAAATATTATAATTGGCCTCATGCTCATGGATATTTATTTTTTTATTTATTTATTACAATTTCAAGTTTATCTGTAATTATTTGTAAGTTATCTCGAATGGGATTATAATAATTAGACTGTGACAATTAGAAGCAGCATGAGAATAATATAATTACGAATAATGTCTAGAATTACGAGTAATTAGAGTGTCTCATCCTATTATTTCGTTTAATTCGAAATTTACTAAACGGGACCGTGGATTCACAACCACAGCCTTCAAATGATAACACGCGTTATTTAATTAACAACTGGTTCACGGCACAAATAAATGAAGTGCCGATGTCAACCGATGCGAGCATATTAAATATTTGCACTGGAAAACCATATGGACTTCATAGCGTCCCTATCCCTAAAAATACTTTGTTAAAATGGTTAATGGATGTTATGTTACAATAGGTATACAGATTTCGAACTGTCTCATAACTATAGAAATCGCTAAAACATATTTTTTAAAATCGCAATTTCCTATTCCATAAAAAACCATCAAGCTTTCAATATGCTGCGGTGTTCTGAGTCCATTTCCGGGTTCACAATATCCGGACACCCCCATTTGACCCCATCGATTACCTTGTATGTTTTATTTATGTCCTTTTTTATATTTTAAAGCCAACAAAGTCTACTACTATGCTTTATTTTAAATACGCAATTTAAATAGAATAGAATATTCATTCTTCATTGTATACTTAAAGTTAGGTTACAAAGGGCGTACTTAATACCTAATGGTATTCTCTACCAGTCAACCCACAGTGATGGTGTGAATATGCGATAGGCACAACAAAGGCATTGGTATTAATTACATTACAAATACATTCATAAGTCCTAGTGATATTCTTTCACAAAATTATGGCTTATGTATTTACTACAATAGAAAATCGTACCGTGCTGTCATGGAAGATAATTAAATAGATAACACATCAGTATATCAAGATAAGATATAGCTTATAGAACTAATGACTGTTGGAGCAGATGCGTTCTGGAGAGGACATTACGAATCTGCAGATGTACTTTGCGAGCCAGTCTTAGTTAGAGCGATGACCTTAAGAAGGGAGGTCGTAACAGCCAGATGAAATCAGCGTATGGGAGGCGGCTATGGCACATCTTAAACAAGCCACATCCATCAGTAGAACAATTCAGGAGACTAGGATCATGATAAAGAAAAGCAATACAGATTTTTCATACAAAACATGTACGTGTACACGATTTTCCCGCCTTTAAAAAGCTAATAAAATAAATTCACAATATCGAGCTTACTGACCCATTTCCATCGCTTCGCCGCATTTAAAGGTAGAATAAAAATATAACTATGAATAAACCTCACTTGTACCAATAGAGAAACTAATCTCCGGTTCGAAGGGACAATATTTATTGTGTGGCGTACACCAACGTGTATACTATCGAAACATAATAACGATGACGGTTAGATTTTAGTTTTTGTTTCATTTAAAAAAACTATATCAACGTTTGCATGCTCATCATCATGACATCAGCCTCCGTTATTCCATTTCTACACGAAGGTCTGCCGCAACACTCGGCCATACCCTGATCTCATCCAGGCGGTACCACCGGCTTTTTAAATTACAGAGTATATATGTACATTATATGTAGTACGAATCTAATTGCAGGTATACCTTAAAACTACATATTTTTTTCATCATTTGTTTTGTATCCTGCTGTGCTCACAAAAGTAATATATCGGTACCGTATCGAAGGTCCCAAATCGAAAAATCAGGTATCGAGTTGTAAGAAAGGTCTTTTTTTCTATTAACCTTGTGAAATATGGAACGGGCCGCCCTTTGGGTGCAATGTGTTTATGCTGTAACAGGGCCAACTGATATGGAACCGGTGTATTAATGTGATATGAAATTTCGTTTTGCTTAATATAAAATATCAGTAGGATAAGCCAAGTGATCCGAACATTTATTGAGGTCAGGCCCCCATTTGGGATAGTACGAATTCTGTCCGAATAAGATATTGCGTCAGAGAGTGTCAGGTAATATTTGACGTGATGCAAGCTTGCGCGGCTTTGTGCCAACGACATAATTTACAGTTCAAGTTTAACGAGTTTACGACTCTTTACACAACAGCAAGGAGTTTAGTGTGATACGACAACGTAATCTCTAAAGTTTGTGTTTGTGTGATATGACCCTCAATTTGATATTATTGGATTTGTAATAAACTTTCAACTAACATTTTTTATTTCTGTACCATCCTGCCAGGTGCCTTAAAGGCTAGGCAGAGAGCACCTATTCTCAAATAACTCTGCCAAAATCGCCCTCTCGATATACACGCACTGATTTTGAATACTTCTGATTCTCTCATCAGTCAGTATCTGACCTAGTGTAAACAAATAGCAATATTTAGAGAAATCTCTTTGAAAGATTTCAAATACGGGGAACTGTTTATTTCATTCTATATCACCACCGTATACAACAATGTTAGATAGTCTGGCCGCTGGACGGGCGCTCGTGACATTTTCCGATTTTATATCGCAGTTTGAGACTATTATTGCGGTTATAAAAATGAATATAGTGCTGAATACAACAGTACTTTCTACTGTAATACCTGTAAAGTTACAATAGATTAGTGTACCGCAGTTTAAAAAACAAACCTGTTGCGTATTTGAGTGGAATGCTAGCCCAAGGGATAGCGAATAGGAATGCTGATCCAAGGGATCGTAAATTAGATTCGCACCTAGGATAAATATTTGTGCGGTCAGCAAGAATATTTGTTCTATAATTTTTTCACGGGTATTTCTACCTTCAAGCATTATAAGTACTTGCAAGTTATTAAACGTTTCAAAAGGTGTGATAATAATATTAGTTTAGCATTAGGCGTAGTTAAGTCTTAACCTGTCTCTGGACACCATAATACGCAATGATAAAGAGAGCACCGCGAAATCCTACAAGAGTAAATAGGTACTATTCTACCGTACTACCGTACCTACTTTACCGTATCAAAAACTTATAGGATACTTTTTTTTCTTACCGATTTTAACTACGTTCTAAAAATTGTAAATGGTTGAGAAAAAGAACGACATACATTATAAAAAACACTTTGTAACAATTTCTAATAAAATTTGCTGATACAAGGTTCGACCTAAATTCGTTCCAAGTATTCTCATCAATCATTGTTCATTAGGGCTAGACAATGGCAAGACGGATTCATGAAGAGATGGAGATAAATATTCAAAAGCCTTGTGTTTCGTGATTATGAGTCACTAAGGCTGTTATTATTATGAGTTATTAAATTAGTATCAACCTAAAATCGGTTAACGATTACTTAGAAAATCTATTGGAGAGAGAGTATTGGTAACAAATTAGACTTCATCTTACTGGATCATATCAAGCAGTGTAACTACGAACTACATTAATTTAGTTACTATTGAACTCTGTCTGAGTCTTAAAGATTGAATTAGTTAAGGTATGATTCGGTATTATGTTATACATATACAATTGTAGTACAATATAAAATATTATGTATAATCGATTACCAACAAATAATATGAAACTGACTGCCTCGTTGGGCGAGTCATTGCAACGCGACTGGTATTCGAGAAATTATGGCCCGGTGCGTGACAATTAGATCAACACCTATCGTATCGTATCCTATCGTATCCCACAGTGGGACGTAAACGTAACTGTTCAAATTTGGAAGTATACTGCACTCCCGTCCCAACCTCTTCGGGGATTACTGGCGTGCAATTAAGTCAATATAAATATGACTTAAGTAGTTGTAGACTAAGTTACCAATTCCTCCAAGTCTGCCTATACCCTAACATCAGCAAAACGTAAATGTATGTTTACGATGGATATTTTAAACCAAACAACAATTGATGTGACAACTAAAGATGTTTACGAGACTGCTTTAAAATATTTAGGCAATGGTTTCGGTTGAATTCACTATTTCAATTCAAGCTTGGATTCCGGTGGGCACGCCAAGTTGGAAATGAGATTTGTCTCATCTGAATCGCACTGCATTTAATTCTGCTCTACAAACTAGGTCAGATGTCTGAGTGATTCTTTCCGAATTGTATTTTATTCTTGTAAAACCAGTAAAAAATTCCCATTCGTTAAATGAATCATTTCATAAGTAAATTACAGAATGTTCTTCAGCGAGCAGGATTTAAAACTAAGGCTTATATAGTCATCGTACCATCTTTATAATTTTATACGTTTTTCTATTTCAGCATACAGTTTTTGCGAAATGTTATAATTGTACAAATAAAGATATTATGACATATTTGATTAATGTAAATACATAAATTGTTAATCGTAAAATATTTCTAATATTGTAACTTTGTTATAAAGGTTCAAGGGAAAAAATACTCTATAGCATTATATCCTGCATATGCATGCATGCACACTGTCTAGTCCTAAATATACCTCATATTACCTGTACAAAGTACCAGACAATCCATGTTTTCGCAATTCAATTTGCTCTCCGGACGGTTTACTTGCGTCTCTAAATGGAAATAAAATTGCAATGTCACACGGAAGACATTGACATGCTTTAAGAAAAGAAATTTACTAGAAGTAGGAAAAGGCTCTTTCTTTAAAATTTATTTCTCTCTTCGTATTTCTGTCAACCTTTTCGTCCGACCATCCATCGGTCCGACCGTCCATACGTCCATTCGTTCGTGTTTATCAATGTACTCTTACGTGTTATATTTTATGAATATCATTATAATAATTGGGCTCATTAAGACGTAAGGCATTTTGACTCTTCCTTCCAAATGACAATCCAATTACATAACATCTCATTCTCTATTATACTCACATACATGTTTTAAAGTAACAACAAAGCCACTTTTCATTAAGGCGTATGTTCATACATATTTGCATATGAACACAGCTTTTGTAATATTAAAAATATAAGAATTATAATGATATTAATCTTTTAATGCAGTCATGATAATTTCTTACGAAGTAGTGATAATTATTTTCCCATGGACGTAACAGAGTTTTCCCAAATTTACTGCGAATTACGAAAAAGATGTATTAAAAACGAGCTCGCGATCAGAATAAGCAATCTCTTCACACTTCAGCGATCATCCCAAAATAGATTAGGGGTTGCTATAACTTCACTGGCTAAATATAAAACAAATTGCCCCGGTATATCGAGGGTTCCATGGTGTTTTCGGGTTGAACACTTTATTTTGGTAGAGTCGTGGATTACCTTACTTCAAAAATGATTGATTACCTCATTACCAAGTATATATAAAAAAAACTTTTTACGTTTTAAAATATATATATGTTGTTGTATCCAATGTTTTACAAAAGATTAAAGCAGTGAATGATTTCTCTTATTTGTATATTGTACCGTTACACTGAATATTCGCTTAAGACATACATATTTAACTACTAACAGCTTGTAATCTTTCGAGTATGTAAACATTGACCAATGCTGATTGATTGGTTAGTGAACGGTAAACGCTTAAAGTATTTGAACACAGTTAACTCATAATAATTCGTCATAGACAAGAATAATTAAATAATAAATCATAATAAATACAAATGATTTTTCTACAAGAACACATTCGATGTGAATTCTAAATACTTTAAAGTAAGTGTTGGACAAAAAAGTGTGTTGCACATTGGTGCAACACATTGTAGCTATAAAAAACGTAATATTCCAGTAAATGTCCAACTACACTTCGAAAATATAGGAGTTCATGAAAGCCTTTGAAAAGTCTCCCGGGCCATTACTTGGATCACAATGCGAATAACTGCGCTTTGAAAGCAAAGAGGAATGGTGCCAACCAATCATATTCTGGATCTTTGAAGCATGATATTGTTGGAATTCTCTCCGAGACTTTAACCGGTAGATTTTTCTAATTATATTTATAGAGACTATTGTAGCTTTATCAGAGACTTTGTAGATACGTTCATTATTATCTTTACGTTTATTATATGTCACAGTAGTTGCTTTACCAGCTAGGCAGACAATGGGAACTATCAGATATACTCGTAATCATTAATTTGGTATACAGGGTATATAAAAATTACTTCTACAATAGCCCTCGTAGCTTTATGGCAGTAGTAAAGGATTTAAATGTTATGATAAATAAGCGGTACGCTGAATTTTTTAGTGGGGTACATTTCAATAAATCGTCTGAGAGTATGAATCAGACATGTTTGATGATGGCCATAATGAATGATAAGTCTGAATCCAAATCATGACATATTGAACAGCTTGGTTTAAGCTGTGGGCTTACGAGAAAGATTAAAGTCTACTTGTGAATTATAAATTAGTTAAAATCAACTGGACATCTATAGCACAGAAACCTGAGTATGGCACATGTAAAAATTAATCAAGTAGATATGTTATATTTATAATTTACTAGCAATACGTAATCATTGTTTCATTTTACATTGTACCACAGTAGATACATCTCTAATTTCTTTCAACTAATATTCTAAGATACTAACGCTCTGAAATGTACGGAATACTTAATAGACGTTACATCTTCTCCCATCACTCCACTAGAGGACTTGTAAGTGTAATAGTTACATCATGTGCATATTCGTTTCCTACACCGTCAACATAAAAACATTATCAGCATTACCTCATACCGCTGACCCGGTTGTTCAGTGGACTGTCCCAGCAGTCCCCACGCGCACCCGCTATTTTTAGCCATCACGCAGTCTCGCCCTCAGCCGCGTAGGCTTGCCCTAACTGTTCTTTATTGTAGCATTATTATCTTATTATTATTAACGTTACATATGCCGGCTCTTATTCAAGCGACACCTATAAGTCACAATTTGATTAAGTTACAATTTATCCTGTATAGAAATCGTGTTGTTATTAATAAAAATAAATTGATAGTTAAATTCAAATGGTTCTTTGGCTTGGAATTTTTATGTTTTACTCTATTTACTTGTTAAATATATAATGTTGAATTATTGGTATTTTTAGTCGATTATATCACTTTACGAAATTTAATGTGGGAATAGTGAGTAATTTATCGTATAAGAGATGACTCCAGAGAAAATAATGTAAGAGCTTCATCGGTTGTTGCCACTAAGCCACTAATACGAAGCTAGAAACGTATTACATATAC
The DNA here is from genome assembly GCA_018244755.1 of Jemadia pseudognetus. NCBI lineage: Eukaryota > Metazoa > Arthropoda > Insecta > Lepidoptera > Hesperiidae > Jemadia > Jemadia pseudognetus. The sequence goes on along the minus strand of DWTO01000530.1, from coordinate 9,034 downwards.
CACATTTTAAAGATGTTGCTTATAATAAGAGTATATATATGGAATATACTCGTATTGTAACTAATATCGAAGTGCATAAAAACGACTTTCTTTTTGAAGGAAGTCTATTCTTGAGGTGTATAGTAGATGTGGTATTATAAGCAGGTATTTACGTGATAGAAGAGAAAAAATCATGTATTCGAATCTGATATTATTATAAACTTCAAATATGTAAAAATTCTGTGTATCTATATTTAACCTCATCACTGGTTTATATTTCAAAATACCTAATCCTTCTGTGTTTGGCACGCAGTCAATGAACAGACAAATTAATAATTCAAGCAACGATGTTCAGGGATAATAGTAGATGAGGCATCTATGATACATCTATAACCTAGCTCACGCAATAAATGTAGAGAAAGAAAAAATTATCTTCCTCCAAGTTACCAGTTATGACCAATTACAACCAAGGTAATCGTCTTAATGTTTTACAACGTGTAAAGTGATGTAAAATTCCTAACTTTTCGTTTTACCATTTTCTGTTAATTTCAAACCAAGCATACCAAAGTTACTTGACAACTTTTAATCGATTATTAACGTACACGTGTACGTATGTCATTTTAATTTACTGGAAACGATAGGTCGGTTTTCAATTTCCGTTGTTCAATTTCAATGGCTTGGATGGAGTGCTTTTATTATTTTTTGTTAACATCGTTGTAAAATTTGAGTTTATTGTGAACGGCATTAGTAAACAGCACATTACTTTACTCTTCTCCTTATAGTACCTACGAATGATAGAAGTGATGCTTGATCTTAAAACTCACATATTTTGTAAGGAGGGCATTTGGTTAGGATCCCAGGACCGCCGGAATAGGCGGCTAAATTCTAAATCGCTTAAAAATAGAATTATATACTTACATTTGGTAATAAATAAGCGACCTAGGTGGAGCCTGGGCGAGCAAATCCCAAGTCGTTTTAATTCATTATTATTTGAATGGGTTGTTTGAATACACGTTCGCGCTGCTCCCACGCTTATTTATTACCTCGATTACAATATTGGCTAACATTTTGGCACGTAATATATCTCAACACAAAATATAGCCGGCCGATAAGTGGGGCAAACATATAAAAGTAATATCGTAACTTTAATCATATTCAATAATTGTTTACCATCAAATATTACTATCCTATGTTACTTTGATTGATAAAAAACAAGAACATATTTCATTAAACGGGAACTGAAAAATTTGATAATCGTAAATTAAACTTCAATAATTATGGCTCCATATACAAATGGCGTAATAAGTTTTTATCCATAAACTTATATATTTAGTATGGAATAAGCTTTGATGTTAGATGATTGTTTAGTTTAAGTCTCGAAAAATGAAAAACCGTTTGGTTACGATAAAAAGCAATATTTTTAATGGATTTTTTGTATAATTTTCCGTAAAAATTAACAATAACAAATAACTACAACTGTTTTTGATATCTTGAAAGTTTTGTGTATAATACGTAATAATCTATACAGGCAAAGTTCATTTTTTGCGCCCTTAGTTTTACAAAGAAACTACGTAATGAAACTTGCCTAAATATGGTCTCTAAAGTCATAGTCTGCTACAAGACTATAATAATAAGGCTGGTCTATAATACCTATTTGCGATATAATATTGAACGTCAAACTCCACTTAACGAGCAACGTAAAGACGGATTCTTAGAAGGAACTATAGAAAGTCGTTTGTCAATATCAAAATGGGCGAAACATGGAATCCACCCAACACTTGACCAACGTGGTAGAGTATGGTGTCAGTCATTGTTATACATAGTTACAGAAGACTCGAATATTAAGGATGTGAATGGTATAGTAAGTGAGTTTTTAAAGATGACAATAAATTGTTATTTCAAATCCTTAAAGAACTGAACTTGTCATTTTTAATGTATATGCATCTTATTAACAAGTGATACTAATAGGACTAACTGATGCTAAAGATCCTATTCGTTCTGTTAGAGGCCGCTTGCACAAGTCTATGGGTGACCGTGGACAATTGGTACTAAGACTTATTTATTGTACAGTTTTTCATTAAATAATACGAGTACCTTCTATTCTTTTGCCTGAGGAAGGATTGAAAATAAAGTCTGTATCCTAATAAACAAGCAAATCCAATAATTTTACGAAGTTAAATTCTCTCTCAAATTAATTGTTGGCAAAGTAAGTACCTACTTCGTCACATTTTGATAACAGTCTGTCGTTCCGGATATAAGATGAGAACTTTATCTTGTACAGCGCAGGTTGTATTTAAACTATGGCTTTGTGAAGCGTCGAAATATTTTCCTAAGTTATTTAATATGAAAATCCGAATACTAGAAAGTTAGTAAAAAAGGGATTTAGCATCTCAGAAAATGTAGGGAACTTGGTAATGATTGCAGTGATGTAAACTGATGTTATCTCTATTTCTCTCAAGCTCTCTCTATCTCTATCTCTATCACTCTAACCCCACTTATTTGACGAGTGATTTTATTTTTATTACGTCACTATTTTTAAATTACGTAAATAATGAACGTTATGATATAAAACATGTGTTTCTTTGTCAATACCAAATATTTTTGTAGTGATTGAAAAAATGTAAGCCAAATAAATTTTCTTATTTTCGTTAAACATCTAAATACACCAGCATATTTTCAGCAAACCCAATCCAATCTATGGTGAATGTTTGTGAAGGACTTGTATCACTGCTGCGGTTGAACTAAAAGCTACTAGTCAAAGAAAACTTGTCAAATCCTCTGTTATCAAAGAATAGGAGATCATGGCTGTGATGTCTGTTAACTTGTTGAACAAACGATACTTATTGTGATTTATATAGCTTGTTACTTTGCTTGCTCGATGTAAAAAAATGGAATTTCATTAAAATTCATTAAACATTAATAGTGAATTATACACTCAATAATAAGAAATACTGCAATTGCAATACATACTATAATATTTTTTGATAAATAAGCCGAACATCTCAAGTTGGACTCATACTTTAAATTTTACTGTACTTTTTGTACACTTTTGTACGTACATTTTCGTATATTTGACTCCCTCATTGGTCGTGTTAGTTGCAAGCACGACTGCGGATCGTGAGGTCCGGTGTTCGAATCACGGGTCAGACACTATTGGATTTTTGTAACTTAGATTTTCTAATAGTGGTTCGAAGTCTGAATGTGTGTCCGGTGTATTGCAATATACTCACCACCTATTCCATAGTAGAACTGGTGAAGGGTGGGAGCGTACTACACTCCTCTGCCTCTACTTCTTTGGGTATTACAGGCGTGAAATTATGTCCTTTTTGTTTATTTTTCCTTATATCTAAATGGAATAACATTATAAAAAAAAATACATTTAACGCTATGCCGATAGATTGCCATCAATTATTTATAAACATTAAATATATAGACTATTTACCTCTCTTTATTTACCCATTTGTGATATGACAGCGCCTCAACACAAAATTTTACCCAAAAGATTTATTTTAGGCTCAGATTAGTGAATTAATTAATTCAAAGGCCCTTTCCCTTCTAATAATTTTAACCCTCCAAACGCTTTTGACACCGAGACAGGTTGTTTTAAAAATTGCGTACATCTGGTTTTCTTTACAACCGATCAATAAGTAATAATTTTTTTTAGTATACACACATACAGGTCTTTCAGTACATATCTCCTGTAGCAGTCTACGAGAGTCATGATGATATACATCATAATCAACTATTTTTACATTGTTGGAGATACGTATACTCTCAAACTGAAAACTGTTAAGGCCATTATCTGCCACGCTAGTTAAATAATTATGAAATTCTCATTTTTCCTTATTAATTATAAATACTTTCTTGTTACATGCTAGATGTAAAAGCAATACACCTACATAAGTACGTACATACATGTCTTCACGCCAGGTCCCTTGCGGGGTAGGCAGAGAGCATAGTGTGCCAAATATCTCTATTCTTGCACACCTGTCGTGCCTCTTCCACAATCACATCACTCTCTTCATACATTCATGCAATATATGTATGTATCGTACATAAGTGGACTGACTATTCCAATATAATTTATTCGTTACACTTTTCGCCCTAAATTAAATCGGAATACTTCTGTGTAATAGATATACATATGTATATACATAGTTATATCTATAACTCATTACCATTTTTACAAATCACAAAACGTTTACGAATTAAATACAAAATTCTAATTAATATACAGTAATTATGACAAATTTTGAATATACAGCTTCAATACATATCATGTGTTTTGTCAAAATGTATTAATAGAAAGAAAATGCCATTTGTGAAGCGAATCAATAAAATGAAGAAGTTTTTCATTCTATCAAACTGTATGGAGTAATGTGTAGGATGTACATTATATTTATGAAATATGATAAGAAAATTAACATGCAAAGTGAAATAACAATTAGAATGACATTTTACAAGATCGCATTTAAACTTCTACATTTACATTACGGGTTAAAATAAATTTTTAAAGTTAAAATAATTTCCAATAAAAATACTTTACACGTGTTAGTAAATTTAACGAAAAATTTTTGAACCTTAAAATAAAATGGTTGATATAAGGAGGATAGTTCAGTAAAACAGCGCAGCGTAGTTGTAAAAATAATGAATGGTTCTAATAAAGACAAAAATTGCAGCACTGCATACAAAACTGCAACGTAGTTACCAATTCGAAGGTAGCTTCAACCAAGTGCATTGAGATTGTGAAAAATTGGATTTTTCGCCAAAATTTAAGCGCAGCTTTTCTATATTCGAGTCTGCAATCTCGCAGAGTTTGACGTAGATTGAACGTAGCGTATGCTACGACGCGCTACGGAGTTATGTGGCGTGTAACAAAAGCTTTAATTTGAAGGAACGTACACATTACGTACATCATTATAATATCAAATGGCACGAAAAGATTTCTATGTAATGCAATGTTTTGTCATCATTGTCATTACGCATGATGATGACATAAAGGACGCCTCTAATCTCTCTAGCAGTGGAACGATAAAAAGAAATTTCTGTCATCCCTCTGTTAGAGACAACTGTGCTCTCGGAATGAAATCAATTAAAACCATAATTAAAACGGTGTTTGGTGGTAGGTTGGGATATTTCACATGCTTCAGAGGACTGAAGATAATTCACGTTGCCTTAACACTTAAATTGGTTGAACTATTCTTTTACATCTAATTAAATCTCCTTGAACTGAAAATAAAGACTAAAAAAGTTACTAAAATTAATAAATTAATATACAAATAACTACGCTTGAAAGCAATTATTGGATAACAATGCTTTAAATTGAGTTACGCTGCATTAATTACATACAAACTTCCCACTAAAAACGATCAGTTCAATAATCCAAAACACTTCTCCCTAATAGACTAGCGACCTGCGAAATTGAATCAGGGTGCTATGGAAAGCTTCTTGGTTTTGCAAAGCGGAGGCAACTCTTTTTTTACTCTATCGTCGAACGCGTTAAGTCCACTTTAGCTTGAAGAATGATTATAAAAAACCACAGTTTCTTGTATCAGGAATCTACAACGCAAATTGTATTTGCATGCGATTGATTTCCAACATTAAATTATAAAGAAAAAGATTGAAATTTCATTCTATATTTTGCACAAAGAAAGCGATTCACTTGTTAATAATACGTTTGAATATCAATTTAAAACCTCGCTACGTTTAAATTATACGTTAAGTTTACTCTTAACGTTGTATTTAAAATTTAAATCATTTGTTTAAAAGAGATCTATTGTTCCCTCGTAATAAATTATTCAATAACTGATTTTCTGTTAGGAATGTATTCCTGTATGTATCATTGTTGGTATTATTCTGTTGTCTTGAGTGTTTCTGTAGTATAACAATAAATCAATTTATGTGAAACCAAGAATTAATAATTAATAATACACTTAATCATGTTTATCTCGGAACCACCTTTGTACAAACAATGCTTTCAATATTGCATGGGTAGTTTTTATTCACAGTTGCCAGTATAACTATTGTTCTAGCGTGCATTATCCAGTCGATCTTGTTTGCAAAAGTCAGTTGTTGTTTTTATCGGAAAAACAAAACTTTCATGTCCTAGTTATCCTAACCATATCAGTACGGACCTGGGTAACAAACAGAAAGAGCGAGGGACATTTAGTTCGGTAGATGTGACTGGCCATTACCATTAAAGAAAAATATAGATAAATGTAAAGTTAGCTAGAACACGATTCAAAGATTAACTTATATGGTATTAGTACTTAGGTTTATATGTACTTATAACTTTGCAACTAAACTCGCCACTTCAAATAAACGTCTCTATATCAAACCCTTCCTAAATTCATAGGTATGAATAAAGTATAATACAATCGACTCTATACTTTACTGCTACAAATATTATGGTTCAAATTTGTATTTTAGTTTTAAATACAGTCGCTGAACATTACAAATATGTAAGCTCGTATCAAGATCCCGTTAATTGTACCCGACTTATCTAAAGGGCAAAGGGAATATCCGTCGAAAGTTTATGAAAGCTGCTGTGTAACAAGCCAAGAATATGACCAAATGTTAAGAAATCCTTCAACACACCTCTTTTAACTATTGAAATTCCAAATACACAACATCAATAGTCTCTTCGTCTGTATTTAATGTCCATTCTCAAAAATGGAATCTCTACATGATATCATTAAGTATGTATTGTTAAATCTATGTATGTACTAAGTGTGATTACTACTTGCTCTATATACATGCTCTACCTACTCTAGCACGGAACCGGAAGAAAACAACTTGCGCACCGTTACAGAATTTCCGCACTCAAATGCTCGCGACGGAAGGCTCTATCGCCTTCAATCTACATTTCACTTTATCTACCCCCTGCAGCGCATAAAACCTGTGATCAATAAAAAGTATGTTACGTAAACGATATACGACAACAGCCTAGGCGAAAACATGGCTCGATTTCGCTTTTCTCTGCACGTTGTAATGAATTTTTAAAACAGAAAAAAAAATACATTGTAATAATTCTCAAACTATCTCTATATATGTATGTACATTCTAAAGTTCATTTACTAACAATGTATTTAATATAGTCAACTAACTTAGTAATATAGTAATAACAGTTAACAGTTTAATATAGTAACTGATTTCATTAACAGTTGCCTGAAATAAGCTGATGAGAGAGCGTGATGATGATAACGAGGATGAAGATGATGATGTTTATGATGATGATAAATTAAAAACTAACTGGGCTTCATCCATTGCATATCGTCTCTTTCCTTTTCTGTATTCTTTGTGTATACAATAAAAAAGGAGAGTTCCATTAATCTAATAGTCCACTATTGAGCATTATTGAAGCAACTAAGTCGTTCACGATTGGCTACGTCTATTTTATGTGTCATTCTATTGCGTAAAGCAGGGAAGTAAATGTTGTGCCATAATATTACTATGGTGTAAATAAATGTCTGGCGGCGGTAGATAATCGAACAATGACTCTTTGTTACGTAAAAACCACTCTACCTCCGAGTATCGGAAATTATGTCGAGATGAGAAAAATGAGAAATAATTAACGTGGAAAATATAAATACAGGCGCGACGATGTTGTGTTAAAGCAAAGTAATTCATACGCGAAACAAATACTTTATTGTGATTCAAAATAAAAGCAACGGGACTGAATATAATTCAAAGACAAGTTAGGAACGACTTAAATAGAAGGAACTTAGCGACGACTTTTCATACGTTTTCCATCACGACCGTCTAAAGAAGTTAGAATTTCTGAGAGTGATACGTAAGCACTGAATGTGTTTTTTAAAGTAACTTACAAAAATGGATCGTAGAAGTATTGAATTAATAATATTGAAAGTTACCTCGCATTGTTATAGCTGCATTTAACATATTAATATTTGGTATGGTATACACATACTATTAGAACTCAAGACCTTCGACAATGAGAGTTTGAAATCTAAATATCAAGGCTAAAAGTTAATAGACGTAACATACTTGTCACTAATAACTCAAAACCTCAAATAATTTTGTAAAGTTTGAAGTAGGTACGTGTCAAATATGAACCCAGACTCCATGGAATGAGAAACTGAAATCTAAGACACTATATCTACTGTCACTACTTTTTACTTATTAACCGTAATATATTCGATACAATAAACGATACTTTTCCTTTTGTTGTTTCATTTGACAGCACTCTGCTATATTATAAACAAGTAATAGTTTTTGCTCGATTTCACACAAAATCTAAAACCGGCGTACATAAGTTACGATGGATTTTATGAACAAGTTGTTAACGAAGCCCAACACAATGACGTACTAGAAATAGTTCGCTAGAAAGCACTTTGTCTTAATTGAATAGGATTGGATCAAACGTTGGCCCATTGATTTCGAGTCCTGGTTTGTTATTCAAATTTACTGTTTATTTTCTTACAAATTTGAATAAAAGCTTTGGTTTTAGAAACGAATGTATACAAAAAAAGTCGGGCGTTTATTTAGAACCACACACACAATTTGAAAGTTGCTCTTCAATTTATTTTATTATAAATAAATTTCACCATATTGCTCCACTGGTAGGTGACGTTGTAGATCCTTCTATATTTGAATATTCTGTCTGAAATCCTTTAGCAATTCGCCTTTCTTCTGGCCAATCCCAACCGTTAAGCAGTTGCATTACATACAAAATAGAATTAAGTAATTAACACAACTGTTATCTGAAATCTATGCAAATAAAATGACGAACAAGTGAAATAATACCGTCATATTCCAAGGTTAATTACTATACATATTAACAAGCATTTGTTATTTAAGGTATAATAGTTTTGAATATTCATACACACCAGTAACCCACTCTTGCTTCGTTGATCGCGTTGGTTGCGAGAGCGAAAGCCGATCGATAGGTCCTGGGTTCCAATCTCTAGTCGAACACTATTGGATTTTTCTAAAACTGGATTTTCTAGTATAGTTTCGGAGTTGGATATTTGCCCAGTGTATGTCAATAGGCTTACCAACTATTCCATAGAGGGACGTAAACGTAACTGGTAACACG
>DWTO01000529.1:0-20616 GCA_018244755.1 Jemadia pseudognetus | reverse complement strand
TTATATAACGCCTATCTTTACAGAGGAGTGCAGTGCTCCCGCTTTTCACGAACGTTCAATGTTATTAGAACATTAAATATCCAGTGCATTTTATAGATATGTAAACAGTGGTCACGATACTGGAAATAACATATGAATACACAAATCTCAGAATAGCCCTTAATATTGAAATTTAAGTTTATTTTAACGCTACAAATTGTATGCTTAGCCGTATTATAATCGGCTGCCACATTACATTTGAAACTGTGGTAAATTTTATGCAAAAATCAGAAATAGACCCAAAAACCATAAGGAATACCACGTTCACCATAAAAACTTTGATACATTTTCATATGGGCGCATATCAGTCTGTTCAAGCGTGGAGACGAAAACGACATTTGTGTACGCGGAAACCGGCGCAATGTTAAATCTTATTTGCTCGCGAGCCATGACATGGGTTCAAAAATGCGGTTAATGCCATGGAACTGGTTTTACGATATAACTTTTTATTTTGTTACAAGAGATAATGTTGGAACAAAATACACTACGTACATACAACGACACACATAAATATTTCTTAAACCTTACAGCCTACACAAAGGCATTTCATTTATAATTATAACCAAGGCACTAATTTAATCCAACATCGAAGACACCACGAACTAATATTTTTGTGATAATGCGTTTGGTGCCAACAGTAATGGAGTTATTATCAAGTTAACTACGAATTACGAACTACGAATTTTGACACCTGATAATATTATACTTAGACTTTTTTCAAAGGATCAACGACATTTTGACAAATATTAATACGTCTAATTACGATTGGACACAGAAACATAATATTTACGGTCCAATTAAGTATATATAGTACAAGTACAATTTTTATAATTTTTATAGGCTACGCAAAATAAGGTACAACTATGAATTTTGTGAACTCAAAACACGAACGTAAATCGTGTCTGTAATCATCGAAGAGGTAGGCAGAGGAGTGTATTACACTCTCACCACGTTTCATCGTTACGTTTACTTAAAAAAAGATACAAAAACTTTTTTTCTGTGTGTTCCATTTATTGTGATTTTATGAACTAAACTAAAACCATTATTATATTAATCACCTTTGATTTTTTTAAATATAGGTTCTACTTTCTACTGAAGCACACGGCCATCAAGATAACAAGACAACGTAAGTTCTACTTTACGCTGTCAGCTGATAATTTTACACCCAGACACGGAGCAGACACCCGAGAGGTGTTTGCACAAATATTTGATCTGGGCGGCGATCAAAGCCATGACCGCAGGCTCAGCGGCCACGGTCACCTCGCCCGACACCGTTAGTTAAGCCAACAGAACAGTCAAAGTCAATAGCGTAACATACTAATTAAGTTACTGATATATTTGTCCAAAATCATAGTTGTGGTTCCAAAAACACTTTACAAAATGCCTTACTAACAGCTGAAAATAGACAACAATTATATTTATAATTCAAAACAGAACATAATAAGAAACACAAATGATAAGTTCTTACTGCTTACATAAATGATGCATTAAATAATGATGCGATTACCGATTAAAGTGCCAAAGATAGTTGTATTTTAAGGAAATAAAGTTATAATGTGATTTATGAATTCTCGTGGCTTCTAAGTTGTAACGGAATTACGACTAAAAAGTACCAAATTTTTATTTTGAATTCATTTTATAGCTAGGAATGTTATAAATTCGCTTGCCCATTAATCACAAGAGATATGAATAGACTTGTCAGTGGAGAAAGAAACTCCTCACAGTGATGCAGATAGATAGGGGTTATTTAAATTGAACTAAGTTATTTGAACTAAGTTATTCATTGTGAGTGATTGCTGAAAATAAATAGGAAGATAATAGACTTGAAGCGAGACAAATTCTAAAACATAAAATTCGAAGTTGAGTGCCTCATTGGTCAAGTGGGTCAAGCGCAACTACTGATCAAAAGGTACCGGGTTCGATCCCTGGATAAACTAATATCAGATTTTTCTAGTTTCTACTGGCAATAGGCCTAGTCTGTGGTGGAACGTATGACATACGTGGTGATTCGTGGGAGTGCACTACACGCTTCTGCCTATTCCTTAGGAGAAATACAAGCATTATATTATGTGTAAATTTCAAACTGACAGGACAAAAGTATAAACGGGCAACCAGAGATGTTAAGCCTTAAGGCTGAAATATGGGATATCAAAATTCTCGACATAAAATTTGATGCACTCAATATACCGGTAGAGAAGGGCTAAGGCAACATGTCACAAAAATAATTTTGCACCGTTAAATTCATGTTGAGAAATAAGTGACTGTTTCACATATTCATTATTTTTAATACCCTCTCATTTGATTGGCATATTGTTAATTAATGTCTATAACTGTATTTACGTCAATCAAACAAATGAGTCATTTAAAAGAACTGCCTTTCCATACATAATATCGTTATCTGTTGTGAGTTTTATACCTGTATCGATGTCAACTGTAGCTGTGGAGCAAAAACACTGCAGCAACAATTTTTATTTATAATGTGCTGGAGAAATTACTGCCATCATTTATTTTGTAGTATATCTGCCCAAAGTTTCTACATTAAATGTCACTTTCCTACGGTAAGCAATATCTTCTAACTTAAATAAATTATTTATTTTTACATCAGTATTCAAAGTACAAATATTAGTCTGATACACTATAGTCTACTTAATTATGTAATTTTTTCACAATTTAATGAACATTTTAACACGGGAATGGACGATGTACTAAGCGAAGAGCTTTAAAAGAACCGTGACTAGTGAAGGTTGTAGAAAAGTAAACAAAAAGTACCTACTCAATTAATTTGATATGTACCTTTCTACAGAGAAATTTATGCTCGGAGCTCTTTTAGAAAAGATTCTTCTTGAATAACGTGCCAAAATCATAATTCTTTGTAGAAAATTTATAGTAGATACCTCTTACAATGAAGAACACGTTGTCAATCTTTAGAAAGTTCTGGATCTGAATAGCAAATCAGTAAGATAACGTCCAGTATGTTAATGAATAATGACTTACAAACAACGGTTGTTATTATTTGCAAGTCAATTCAGATTGCAAGGATACAGCCGAAGCAAATCGCGGCTACCCTTTAGCGGTGGAGACCACGCCCTATTCGGTAATGCTTATTTTGGTAATCAAAAGCTTACGATAAATTCTATTTTAGATACATTCACGTTATTAAGGTCGCATCCACACTGCACTGACAAACTCGGTTTGTGATTACTATTAAATAAGGGGGCAATGGCTGACATCAGGTTAGGGTATTCTGATCCTTGCTCTTCACACGTCATTCCCGTTATAGGTTTTTAATGGAAAAATTGTTGCGGAGGTCTGGTTGTCAAAAAGACAAAGATTTGGACGTGTCAGCAGAACAAAAACTTCATAGAAACTGCATTACCTTTCTCTTACTAGGTATGATGGTATCGTAATATCATAGTGTATCACACTTTTTATATAGTAGCAGTTCGAACTAAACTAAATATATATATTAAAACACGGAACTCATGAACGATCATGAACTTGACCTCACAAAAACGCAGCCTACTTTAAGCACAGCGTTCGACCTCACGGAACAGATTTATAACACATACGAGTACCATACGACCTTGTTATCGTGTGAGGTCAAAGAAATAACCTATTCCTAGTTCATACAGCATGGTTTTATATTTTTAGTATAAAAACTTACGAAATCGTATTAATTATAAATGTATATTTCCGAAGATAATTAAGTTTTGTAGTAAAAATACCTACTCGTAATTGATGCAAATAAATACGTAATCTTCTAAGCAATTGCTCTGGAGCGTTACGAAGTAGCCGTAATAATGAACTGTGGTTATGCAGCAGATCTGAATTTTTGACGAAAAGAAATAAAAAAGAACAAACTACTAGTACAACAACATAACAATTCGTTATTATATAGATATTTTTTACACCCCGATCTAGAATAGGTTCGGTATATATGTATATATATGCTCGTTACAGAAACATTTAATTTTGGTGGAAATCTAACTCACGATCTGTGGTACAGTTTCTGGTTCACTAACCACAGGAGCAACGCGCTCGTCCAACTAAAACTTTCTCTGCTCCATTCTAAATATCATGTCAGTGTCATGAGTTTGTAAATACATGTTTGTAAATGCATTTAAAACTAATAATAAAGTACAACTACTCGTAACGTACGGTAATCTGATTCTAAGCGACACGAAAACTGTGCATAGCCCAAAAATGCAGTTGAAAAAATGTAGGTATTAATTTGTTAATGTGTGTATTAACCATACCAAAAAAATTAAAATTCAGTGTCATAACATTTTTTTTCCTATGTGGAAATCGAATCCATAACTCTAATTTCTGCAGTCCGTATTACCACTGAACCAAGAAGCCACTCATTCACTGACGTTATCATCACATCTATCTCTTTCCCCTTGACCGAATAAACAAGAATATTCGAATTTAATACCCAACAACGAATCAATTGAAGTCTTATGTTTCCGTTACTTATAACCTCTATGATGTTGCAAGTTTTGTTTTTGAGGTCAGTGACTTGGAAAAACAAATAAGTTATACACTAATGAACGTTGGACTCTGGAGCGGATGTAATAAAGTGTGGCCTCAAGCTATGAGACGGTTTTGTGGGAAATCCTGGTATCAGGTATCCGGTATCATAATGTTTTCGGAACATCAAGATACCATTTATTGAGAACACGTTCAACTTATGAACGTGTTCTCGTGAATCGAAACTGTGAAATTGAATTTTTACATGTATTTGAAAGGCTGCAGGCCAAAGTCTGATGCGGCGAGCGGGAGACAAGGCGCGGTCGAGCTCATTAAGGCAGGCCCAAATCCAACAGTCGATTTAGATAGACTGATGATAATGAAAAAATATGTTTATATATTCGTCATATTTGTGTGTTTTTTTGGTTTCTTGTTTATGTGAAATTAAAACTAAATTGAATGAAGAACTCGCTTTAGCAGAATATATCTACTTTGTTTCCAAAAGTCTGAATAGATTTTAGAGTAGATTTTCTGCTTAATTTAACGGATTAAAAACCGACATTCACTGGAAAATTTATAACCACACGTAAATCTATAGGTATAATCTATGCCAAGGCGACCTATTTCGCTTTTGCAATCGTTTTCATACACCGCCACATCAAAGATGCAACCAAGCCTGTACCGTATACGGTAATTTTCATTATAATCAACATTATTTTATGCCAATAAATTACCGTAATAAGTAGCGATTAAAACATTATTTGCTATAACGGTAAAAGAAAACGTCGTGAAGAAACCAGCACTCTTTAGAGAGATTCATAATATTAATGGGCTGTGAAGGCTGCCAACCCGTACTGGGCAATAATGGCAGAGTATGACTTAAACCATTACCATTCTTAAGAAGATCCGTGTCCAACAATGGAACAATAAAACGACTGATATTAATGATGAAGGCAGTGAAATTTAATTTCAAAACTGGGCTCAATATACCCCGAGTAGGGTAGCTTACTTAAACCAAAGACTATTTAAATGCTAAAAAAACACGGAATTGAAGACATTTTACGTACTTGGGTCTATACTACAGGTAATAATAATAAAACTCGATTTATAAGCATATTACGGCGAACTGATATTGATAGACAATAAAATAGCATGTTCGCTCATTATCGGACAAATACGAATGCTGGGATCGTTTAAAAGAGGGCGTTTTTTTGCTGTCTACTACAGCCTGAAAGTCAACTAAATCAAATGAACGACAACTATAGCAATGTATTACTTTTATTACCTTCATTATTTTTTTTAACGATTCACTGTGGGCAAGAGCCTCTTCTCGAAACGGGAAGACATCTGCCATGCAGTGCCCAGTGCCGACCCGGTCGGCTTCGGGTCCGTTGTGAGCTATCAAACTTCATAGACCACAGGAACTTTTGACCTTACAGAAAATCTTATTTTTTACTACACGAAGCTCACCTTGCCATAAGAAGTTTCCTTTCACAGTAACATCTCTTTGCCTTCCTCGTATGAGACCGGGCGTGATTATATAATGATAAGTATAAATCTAGTTCTAATTCTAGTGAAGAACTTTTTACCTGAGTCTGATTCAGCCGAGACGTACAGATCTTCGTATTTACTAAGAGTTCATTAACGATAATTATCACCGCGCCATAAACATGTCGGTTTAAGCATTCACTCTTTGTACAAAAACTGAACCAATTTAGTGCGTTCACCGTTAGTATTAATTACTCTTGCAGTTACATTTATCTCCGGTTTAGTTAACATCTTTACACTTTTACGATTCTCATCTGCATAACGCGTTATTACTTAGGCCCTTGTACCATCGTGTGGATGTGACGAGAAGCGAAAAGTTACAAGTCAATATGACTACTCACATATTTTAAGTAGTCCTATGGATGGCTTAATTAGATGTATTTCTGTACAATCTCTAGATAAAACCCGTCTATTTCATGATGGGACGTAACTGGTGAAAAATGAAGTGTACCAAATATATCTCCCTACTTCTTTGGGAATTACGCGTGCGTTACGTATACTAACAGTTGACCAATGTGACAATGTGAAAGTATGATAATCTCAAGATGTTCATAATACACTCCAAATCTTATCTATAGTACCTTTAAAAGGTACTATAGATAAGGTACCTTTCGATATAAGATCTGACTAGTACACGCCGATATTAGACGAATGAGAGAATAAATATTAAGACCTAAAAAAACGGTGCGTAAATGTTTATGATCTAGCCGGGATAGAATTGTGCTTAGCATAGTTGGGGTTCACCTCAATGAGTTAACCGCTTGCCATTTCTAGATAACGGCAATTAATTCATCGTTTCATATACACAGTTTGATACTATCCAAGGATAATTTAAGATTAATCTGAAAATGTTAATTAAACCACAGAATCATTAAACATGATCAAAGTATCTTGTGATAATCATTAAGTTCGAATTTATTTTATTGCAAATTAAAATTCTTGACTCATGACGGAAGATAATTTTAAAAGGATTTTTTATGTTATTTGGGCCATAACACAGGAGTGTAATTATAATATTATAAGCCAAGGCACTGAATTGATGATCAATTTCGGTTTCACGAAATATCCTATTTCCTATTCTTTGTTGAAATTGATTCATGGAATTTAGATTATTGCTCCAACCATAACTGTCATATGTTTCGTTACATAATCAAAAATTCTGTAACGGTGAATACATTAGAAAGACTTTCGAACTTTTGTGCACATAATGATCCAGGAATAGCAAAAGCTAACCAAGAATGAATGAAATTAAGAATTTGAAAAATATTACTCATCGTCCTGGATGAACAATTAAAGAAAAAAATAATGTTTTATCTTTATTTCTTGTGAAATATGCTGTTATAAATTATTTAACATTTAGATTCATGTTTATTTCATGATACCGTTGACAATCGCTATATAATTGATTTTATAAAGTCTAGTATTGACAAATTCCTTAATATAACTCATTTAAACTTGGATATATGTAGTTACAACTTCAATTCACTATCAATATTATTATGTATTTCGTTTCTGTGGATAACATAAAACTATCTTCTCATTTCTATTAAGTATTTTGAAACACTAGCATTAATTAAACTTAATTTTGGACACTATCCAATTGACAAATGGGTACAATACAATTTCACATTAACACACATGTAAATCTATTACTCGAGTCTTCGCAAACGAGATCTGAATCTAAATTACTTTTGTAAGCAATTAACAATGAAGATATTTTCACTTTTGGAGTGGTCTACGCAAAAAGCAAAGAAATGCACGATCACAAGTCAGTACATAAAACAAAAAAAAATCTAACATTTATCAAACGAAAATCTGCCATTGAAAATGTTCGTTTGTTTCACATACGTAAAACGTTAAATGAGCATTTTTTTGTGAAAAAGTCTTAAAATAGCAAGCAGAAATCTCTGAAGTCTCCCTCACAGTCACACAGCCGAGTTCGACCAGGACCGTGGCAGGAGGAATCTTAGCGACAGTTGGATCAGTTAACATGAGACGTTAATGAGTCTTTTAAATGGCTAATATTTTAAGGTAACAAGATTGCACAAATACTAGCAAAAGTACTAGCGAAAATTAAGAGTAGTTTATTATCTTACTCTCTGTTTCTTATATAATAGTTTTGTCAAATTGAAACCATTATCATAGGTAGTCTTTTTTCGATATATGTATCAGCAATAAAAGTGATACGCAACAAAACTCAAAACGCCATTGACAAAAGCGTAAATTGGTCATCACACATCAAAATAGATTCTATTATAGATTTCTGTGGTGACTCTCACTACGAGGACGTGTCAATCTCTTTCGATATTCAATTGATACCAATAAGTTTTCAAATTAATTCCCAACGAGGCAGTGTAGGCAATTACTAGTACATTGGCCTCGTTCGCTATAACTCTTCAATAGTGAGATTAGGGTCAAGTATTCAATTGAAAGCTGATGCATTTTGTTGGTTGTCTAGTTGTGTTTTGATGATACAAGTGGGATTTGTTGGTTAATGAGGCCTCGTTTGATTTTGGGTTATGCCTCAGTCGTCAGGCCCATTACACACAGATGTAAGGTCAAGTGCTTGGTCGCGGTTCCGATTTTATTCGAATTTATACCGAGGCAAATATTCTAGAGATTCGCAGAAATCTGCGGACAAAATTCTCATGTAGCATTAACGTAATTCCCAATTTTGCGGATTTTTTTGCAGCAGATTTCTAATATTCTCCATAAGACATCCATATAATTATCTTAAGTAAGCACCTTAGAAATTTAATTTCTGAATAGTTCTGTCTTTTTGCACTTTTTGAACCAAATTAAAACGCACTTCTTTCAGCATTGTTTCTCCATCATTAACTCACATGTCTACGATCACATATAAATTTATAGCACTCACTGCACTACATACTGTTACAGTTTCTATGCTAATAAAAATCTTAAAGTCAATGTTGAACTTGAAATAAGATTACCATTTGCGACGATGCCCATTACTGATACAGGATTCGATACTACATACTAATGGGTTTAAGAATACCAAATGTCCTGTATGTGAATACAAATCGTTGCAGCTAAACCTAAAAGGGAAATAAACAACAAATAGACAACGCAACGTGAATAATGACATATTAGAAAGTAACTGAGGACGTGTAAGAAAGGGAAACTTGCACTTGTGATATTGACATATATGTTCTCTGAGGTGTGTGACGTCTGCCAACCCGCACTTGGCCAGCGTGGCAGACTATGGTCTTCACCCTCTCAATCTGAGAGGAGACTCATATTTCAACAGTGGAACGGTAAAAGGGTCAGAAAAAAAATGTAATTTAAAAAAGGATCGTATACATTTTATGATCGTTAGTAAGTTCTGATGACGTTTAATTATGTTACACTAGTAACAGAGTTCGATGTTAAAAATATGTAGAAAGTGTTAAACTCTAAATATTTATTTGATATTAAAACGAAAAGGCACTTTTGACATATCTGTAAATCTATGTTTCTCTTCTTGCGTGTAACTGTCGAGTAAATAACTAGGTCTATATAATTCCTATACAATTTCCTTTTCTTATCTCATTTCTTTATTTTAAACCCTATATTGAAAACACTGAAATGTCTGTAGGGACTCAGGGCTACAGTTATCGTCACATCAAGATTTCGACAAAATTGTACAAGCAATTGTAACGCTAACGAAAACGCTACAGACATAATCTAGTATAATGCCTTCTCTTGCACTTACAATATTAATATCCATTCTTGGAGAGCACCATGCCTTTATGTTGCAAAACGGCAATATTGATTAAAACAACAATATGTCAGTAGACCTCACCAGAAGTCAATAATTTCTCTAATTAAATGATTTCGTAAATATTTTCATAATGTTACCTTTAATATTCTTTTATAATTATATTAAACGAGCGGAAGCATATGAGTACAAAACTCGTTAAGTTTTCATATAACAATAACAACACAGCTTTATTATGCACGAATGGAAATTTTAATCAATAAAGTATCGCTCCACTGACTGCACACAATTATTCCCATTTTGGTAGAGTGGGAAAATAATTTCGATATTGTGAAGAGTTCTTATAATGATCAATGAAATGGTAATAAAATTTATAGCAAATCATCAAAGTCAAACAATAATTATAGAGAATTAGTTCAATTTAAAATTTACGAGGTTGTAAGAAATCTATCAATATCGTTTAATCTTTCTGCAACACGTACGTACTATAGAATACGTGAAAAATTTACAAATTGATACACGTTATCATGTAGCAAAAGTAAAAATTCCTTAATATCATTCATTTCAAAGTATCATTACTTATAAAATCGAACACAAAATTTGAACAACTAAATTTGCTCCTTAAGCTGCACTATCATAAAAGGTAGGTGAGAAGCGAACAAAATAGATATAGACAATGGATCAATTGAATGATGCTGACGCTACACACCGTTATCGCAGCGGGTATCAAAACCTCACAGAAATTCAAATTGGGTACACAATGGATTTTATTCGATCTGGACTAAATCTTCACAGACTAGAATATTCCTTCTCGTGTCGAACGAACGGAACAAGAGAATTTTTAGATACAATCGATACATTACAAGTCCTGTTACAATATTTAAAAAAATGGTAACGGTAACAAAAGGAAGTGAAACGTGAAATACAGACAATACAGTCATACAAAAAAATTATCATCTTCTGATTCTAAGTTCATCTTTAGACACAGGCCTCCCTTGATAGACTTTGGCCTATAATAAAAAAAACTCATACAAAATGAGAAATTAACTGAAGTGCTGTTGCGTTTGATCGTCCTCTTTTATTACTTCGCGAAACAAAAACTGGAATCGTATTAGGTGTAAGATTACTTCAATATAATCACCTGATTTCCATATAACACTCATAATATTGATTGTCATCATAATAACGATTGATGGACATTAATAAGACGTTATCATTAAAAAGAAAAATGGCTGAATGAGTTTGATAGATGATTGAAATTTATCTTTAATTTTTAATGCCGAGAATTTATACTAAAAATCGTAGCTTATCAACAAATTTGTCATCATAATAAAATTAACGAATATTTGACTTTTTGTTGTTTGGTCGATTTCAAAAATAAAATTTAAATTCATTATAAATAATACCTAAAATACATCTAAAATATATTGCAACAAGTTTCTAACAGAGCATTGTTCTGACAGGCTAATGCACTTCTACAAACTTTAATATTATTAAATTTAATATAACGAACAAGCTTTCAGCAGTTCCCTGGATAGCTGCAGGCAATGAGTATTACGAAGTTTATACTGTTCCACGTAAACATGGTTCAGGAGAAGTTACCTGTGTTAAAACAAGTATTAAACCCAAAGAGTAAATTAAAGGTTGACGACCTTAGCTTAAATGAGAATTTAAGAAGTATTTAAGTATTTAAGAAAGTATTTATGATTACAGTTTACTTATAACAGTCCTATCTTCGTGAAAGATAACTCAATAGCCGATCTCAACAACGACGTGCCATCTTTTGGCGTTAAAAGCATACTATCTTTGTCTGTAACTTCTAATAAAACGAGTTATTTTTCATAGCAGTTTATGAACGGACATATTGAAACAAAAGACTTTATATAAAATATCCAGCCAGGTTTCTTTGTCGCTTGTATTGTTTTTTTGTAACGTTCCGCTCCTGGCGAAATTAATATTGTTTCATATACAGAAAAAAAGAAACTATTAAACATTGCTGTAATTTCAATCGAATATACAATACAAGCTGGAAAAAGCAATAGCTAATGCATCATAAAAATGTTTGAGAAATCAACATTAATAAGTAACCAAAATCTTGACCTAAACATTGTTTTTATGATTTGAAGTTTCAGCAACCGCGGAAGACTCCAGAATTTCGACTCGAACTTAAAACGCATGCAAACACACGTATTAAATACGCATAACATGTTAACGGCTATTGACCGTATCTTAACGAACCCCCGACCATACCAATTTTGGTAACTTGTCTCATTTTTAATTCAACGTGGGACTGGACAGCATGATATAAACTGCCGTTTAAGATATGTAAGCTTAGATTAATGGAAATTACTTTACGCCTGGAGCTTATAAAAATAAATGTTCCGAATGATTAAGTCATCGTGGTGGCACCGAGCAACCGTCTGGTGTAACATCTCCTTAATGAGGCAGTCTCTCAGTCTTATGTGGATCTGACTACGTTAAACTGGCTTATAATTTTCTTTGTTATAAATAGACCAGTTGATGTACCTTGGGTTGAGATAAAATGGTGATTTGATTATAATCGGACCAAGATAAACCTGTGTCAGGTTGAAGGATAATTATAAAATTAAGTATTTTATATAGCACTAACACAATTCGATAAACAGGTAATATATTGTTAAGAAAATAACCAAAATAATATCTATACTCTTGGTCAATATTAGGATTCCCTGTCATATTCGTTATGAATACACACAACAATACGTACACAAATATCCAGATCTAGAAGAGATAATTGATTTAATCACTAGAGATGTCGCATCGTGTTTCTGGTGAGAATGGAAAACTGTAGCAGTCTGCGTGGAATACTGGTCCGAAGACGAAATCTGAATACCAGACCGGAACAATTTCCAATCATATATAATTATTCGAGCAATTAAAGCAACCCTTATTAATTACAATCCTCAACTTTTTAATTTACATCGTAGCGTATAAAAGTGCAGAAATAGGATTTGTTACAACTACGCAATCCTTATCTTTTATTTATTGTGGCTGGTGTTAATTGGCTGTGAGATCAGAACAAACTGATTTTGGGTAAGGCATGCTTCAACTTGTTTTAACATTTCTGGTTTTCATACTGCAACTTCACACTCGAATTATTTAAAGTATCCTTTCCAAGTACGGACGGCGGATACGTATAATTGGCGGCGGCATAATTTTGCAAGAAACAGTGACTGTTCACGAGCATCACTTGTGAAACTTTGCCAAGAATTTTGTATAATTTTCCCATAATATCCTATATGAAGATAAATACTACAAAGGCGTTTGAAAAATAAACAGTAATACTAATGTACTTAGTACCTACTTCATAATCATTAGCTTTGTTTCTTGTATAAACTACCCTATCATTTGTTAAGTATAACAATTACCTATCTCTGTATGGCATATATCCAAAACTCGAAAGATGTAACAATTCAATTATCTACCCGATCAGGGGTTGCGACATCTTGTGCACAAAATACGTATATTGGAATGACTTAAACTTACCATAACGGTGAGTGGCATGTTTTTGATTAAAAAATGCCCTGTGAATTACCGTTATGACATGTTTATTTTAGCCTTTTAATCCGGTCCGGTAAAATTTCCACTACTTTCGTTCACTATATACCTACTTGTTGAACACCAACGATTTTAGAAAGTCTAATTTTTAAAACGTCCTTTCTTCACTAATCATAAGTTCAGTTAACTCAAATTGGAAATTGAAATGCGTCCAGTCTGTAAGGATAGAGATATTTGGTATTACATGCCTGAAGACCCTGTCAAGGACCTGGTGGAACTGTGTGGTAATAAAAATAACTTAAGCAATGTCTTCACTTAAAATATATATCCGTCTGAGTAGCTTATGTTTCGGTTCCTCTTCGTTCGTTCCATAGTTGTTACGCCGCATCTAACTACAATGATTACCAACGGCCGGCTGGGCGGCTAAGCGATGGTGGCTGACCATCAGTGATCGTTTACCGTAAGCTCGGCTCGTTGGCGACATTGCAATTTCTTTGAATGTAAAACAACCGCCTAACGAGACTTCGGTTCTTAAGGTTGGCGTAACTGAGACAAATTTCTATTTTTAAAATAAATTGATAACAGTAACTTATAAAAAATGTAACTAAATGTTGTTTTGAAATCATTTGAAATATTTCATTGTAAATGACAAATATACTATGTAGATACTGGATTTACATATAGATCCTACACAAATAGACAACTAAGATAACTTGTTAAATATCATTTATCATGAGCATAGTTGAACACATGGGCTTATATCGTTAGTCTAGTGGATGCAAGTGCGGCAGTTGATCAAAAGTTACCAGGTACGTTCAATTAATGGGCTAAAGTATTATAGGATTTTTCTACCTTGAAATTCCTAGTGGAAGCTAGGAGTCTAGATTTGTGCTTAGTGGATGGCAATAGACTGATCCCCTATTAACATAAACGTAACTGGTGAGGCGTGGAAACGTACAAGACTCCTCTCCCTAACTCTTCGGGGATTAAGAGTGTAATGTCACTTTTTTTGGCAATCCAAAGTTTTACATATGAATACTGTATAAGACAAAGACTGGCGAGTGGCAACCCTATATGAAAACCAGTTCGTGCATTAAGTAAATAGTATGATGGTATAAATAGTCGCAGGCTATTTTTGAACTGATCGACATTTATATTTAGGATCGCTCTGTGATAAGCCTAGACGAATTCCAAGCTCTTACTATTCCTATCGTCCTATCTTTAAATATCTAAGTAAAATAATGTATGGGGCAGGGAAATATCATCATAGCCACGTAACGTAACATCGCGCCTGTTATCCCCGAAGAGGTAGGCTGAGGAGTGTAGTACACTCCCACGTTTCACCAGTTACGTTTACGTCCCACTATGGAATAGGTGGTGAGTCTATTGCCATACACCGAGTACAAATACAGACTCCGAGTCATTACTAGGAATTTCATATTAATTGCCTGCTCCGGGGTTCAAATCCGGACCTATCGATCAGCAGTCGCGCTTACATCCACTAGACCAACGATCCAGTTGCTTATAATATGTCACGTTCATTAACGTATATTGTTAAAAATAATTGTATAATTATGTAATATCCCATATCATTCCATCTACTGTTATCCCAGACATGTGCAGAGCGACCCGAACCCTTCCATCCTACCCTGGATGGGGCGATCACTGACCTGAATCACCACTCACGCTCATTGGAACAGTTTGGCGAAGCATGTTCAAATACCTTACGCAGTTACAATAGAGTAGCCAATCGTTCTGTTTGCTCAGGACATTTCCCGGTTTTTATGAGGTCCTGAGATG
Source organism: Jemadia pseudognetus (assembly GCA_018244755.1). Lineage (NCBI taxonomy): Eukaryota > Metazoa > Arthropoda > Insecta > Lepidoptera > Hesperiidae > Jemadia > Jemadia pseudognetus. Next base: position 5,504 of record DWTO01000529.1, on the reverse strand, counting down.
TCCTGGATAGTTTATACGCAGCGTCCTGGGTTTTTAAAGCGCCCTGATACCCTACGTTACAAATAAAGATGTTTATTACTTGCAATCCATTTACTGTATTTTCACTAAGTATTTATTGACTATTGCTTACTGGGTACTATTTTTTAATTGAATTGTCCCGGTTGTCCCAGTTTCAAATCCTGGCTGTTGAAATTTGGGATTGGTAACCCCAAGTTACAGGAAATAAACACTATTATGACGGTATAAAAAGGCGGTCTATAGGCGTAAATAAAAACATTTTAAATTCCACACAACAGCAGTAAATGTACCAATAAGCAATATTTATAATGATTTAAATATGCCAACGATCGACTTTGCTTTCCAAGTTGTTTAACAATGCATTATGCGGTATTGTGCTCGTATATCGTAAGCATGCCGCCATTTTACGAGCTTTGCGCGGGAAATGCTTGGGGTACAGATTATGAAAAGTTTTTAATTCATCAAGCGCGCCACAGACTACCAATGTAGGTGGACGATAGTTTTCAACGTCATAAATATTAATTATATCGTGTCGTGTTATACTTTATTTTGTTATAAGTCTATTTTATTATTATATTACATATTATGCTAAGTCTCGTACGGTGTAGGCAGAAAGCGCTGGGTGCGAAATATTTCTTTTCTAACACAGCTGACGTGCGATTTCTTTATTAATTACTCTCTTCATAACGCAAGCCAATGTAGCAAAAAATGTTTTTTTTTATTTTAAGTGTATTTTTATGACTTTAAAAAAATAGTGAGGTGACCAATAACGACACTGAAAAAAAATCGTAACATTAAAAATTATAATCTATTTGTTTTGAAATTTTTCACATAATGACTATAAATATTAAGCGAATCTAAAAATGAAAACTATGTTTACTAAAGGTAAAAAGCGCAAAATCACTGCTGTAATCCCCGTAGAGGTAGGCAGAGGAGTATGAAACACGTTACATCAGTTACGTTTCTTCATTCAAATACGTTTACTACAATTTGTAATGTAATTGTTTATCAAAATAGTTGGATCCCTGTCCGGCTAAATACGACACGAATGATAAATGCCACGGTCCCGTGTATCTGACAGGCTACGGGACCAACAATAGGCGGGAGATGAGCGGTCTAATGGCTTCGTTCTGTATTGGACATGAAGGGTACCTATGATTAATTATATTTATTATAAATGTTATTATAAATTATTATTATAATGGCAATAGGCTCACCACCTATTCCATAGTGGGACATAAACGTAACAGGTGAATTGTGGGAGTGTTCTACACTCCTCTGCCTACCTCTTCGAGGATAACAGGCGTGATGTTACGTTTTTACGTAATATTATAATCAATGCAACATACATAAAAGCAATATCATAAATGAAACACAATTTTAATTACTCTAATTTGCTCAGACATGTAGTAACATAGAATTTTAACACATTATAACTCAAAATAGTTCAGAAAATTACCTATAAGGCGTTTCTCCGGTATGGCTTCGCACATGGTTATCGAGATGTTCTTTCCGCGAGAATGTCTTATGACAGGTAGTGCAAGCGTACGGTTTATCCTGTGTTAACCTCTTCGTTTGTCTTTCGGCAGGATCGCCCGCTGTCGTGTGAAAAAAGAATGTGTTGTAATATAAACAAAAAAGTTTTAGTAAGCAATTCTTTATAATATCAAATGTGTGTTCATTACGCAATAAACAAAAAAATAATGAAAGTAATTATACAATCAAACAATCAAAGTGCGGCACTAACAATAAAGCACACCTACTGGGTGATTACGATGTTTAATAAGCACATGTCTTTTTATAAATAATCCAAGTAGTTTTTTACCCAAGTGACATTTTCCATGTCGCGATAATTCTACAGGATTCGCAAAGGCAGTACCACATACTTGACACGTGTACGGTTTACTTTCGCCGTGGTATCGCCTGTAGAACAATAGAAATGTTAAAACAAAGTATGTTATACTATTATACATTTACCTATTAATAACATTCACTTTGATTTACTACTCTTGAAGTATTAATTTTTTGTTTTTTTAATACCTAAACCTTACTTAACTTTTGTAACATGTAAGAAAATATACAAACACGAAAAGCGTCTCACCTATGAACAATAAGTTGATAGCGGAATTGAAATATCTTTCCGCAAATATCACATGCGTGATGGCCGGGCGAGGAGTCCGCTTCCGACATAGCTGCACTCGTTCCGGCTTCTGACTCAACTTCATTTATAGCCTGATCAAAGACAAAACGAGTGTAAGTACTACCACGTCAGTGTTTATTAGTACATACTCTACAATTTGGTTCAACCGATTTTCTTCGACACATGGATTTCAAGCCTAATAAGTAAGTGCCATTTAATAAATCCCTTCATAGGTAAATTAACAGTAGCTGACTTTAATGCAAACGTTTATAAATAAAGTGAACTATATATTTTTACCTTAGTTTGTTGTTGACCCTCAGTGTTAAGTTTGCCGAACACCTCATGGTAGGCGAGCAACTGCGAGAGATCCTCTACGTTCACTTTATACATAGCATGAAGATCATTTTCGGCCGCACCAGCCGAAATCTTGACAACTGCACCTTCCATTCCCATGGCGCCAACATTCTGAATTATATATTAAATATCAGAGACTTGATTACCTTATTGGTTGAGTGGATATGCAAGTGGGATTGGTGAACGAGAACTTCTGCGTTCAAATCCTGGGTCAGCTATTATTGGATTTAACTTAGATATTCTAGTAGTATATCACAATAGACTTATACCCTATTCCATAGTGGGATAAAAAAAAACCTCTTGAAACATGGGAGAGCACTACACTCATCTGCAAACATCTTCGGGGCTTACAGGTGTGATGGTGTTTTTTTCATTAGAGACATCAAAGATATAAATAATTTGTATTGTACATTTAGGTAATTTTTCTGTAATATTTTATTAATAATATTAAATCTAGCCGCATGTTGATTATCTGAATATTGCATGAAGTAACCAAGAGGTTAGCAGCTTTTAAAATACAACTTGTCACTAATGGTGATATAGAACACTGAAAAAGATAATTAAAATTACAATAAACGTGATTTAATGTCTCTTAATGTGATTTTATCAATAATACATACAAATACAAGTTAGTGTGCCTTAACCAAACTAGGGTCTATAAAAAATACCTTCAAATCCTTTATTTCCTTGATCTCTGTAGGTATCGCAAACTGTGTTGCCTCAATTTTGCCGACTGATTTCTCGTCCTTGACGATAGCGAGCGGGTCCGCAACGCTGGTCTCTATGGAGGTGGTGCCGTCTGGATTCTGTGTTACTAGGATGTTGGCCGGCTCGCCTGTCGCTTGTTCTATCCGCACCACACTATCAATTACCTACAATGTTTAATTCATATTAAATAAACAAAAATATAGAACAAAAAGGTGGCTGATATATTATTTTATAGATTACTTAATAATAGCAAACCTAGTTTAGAATAGTAGATAATACCACCACATACTATACAGATTTACATTTTCAGAAATATACTTATATATGTGTTATCTGTTGTTTTGTACTTAGTTTCAAGTAATGTTTTACCACATGAGAAAAATAGCAGCTTTATCTGTCACATTTTTCAAGTTCCCATAAGGTACAAATTTGGCTTTTCATTAATTTTTAGACGGACATATGTGTATGTATTTCCTATTTTTATGTCTGACATTATCTCATACCTGATGATGGCCCACAATTTGTTGCAACTGATGGACAGTGAGGGTGTGGTCTGAGGGCATTTTGATAGATTCATGTAGATCTTCCTTGTCAACAAGCTTGCCAGGTCCAGGCTCCACCACTGTGACAATCCCATCTTCACTAACCGTTAACTGGATCTAAGGATCAAACATTAACATTAGAAATCTTGTGAAGAAATAAATTCGGCAAGATCCGAAACTAGAGCATTACATGGCTGAACATGCGACTAAAATTATAATACCTATGTTTTACTACTTAAATAAGAATTCAAATTAAATAGGATATTGTAAATAAAATTTACTAAAATATTTCCTTTTAAAACCATGTCTAGTGTTCAATATATCAATGTTGTCGTTAGAAATTAGAAACATGCCTGTGAATAAAAAATAAGTTCCTGTAGTGAGCAAGCTGAATGTTTTTAGGTATAAAAAAACAAATTACATATATCACAGCACTTGCCTAAACGTTTACAAAAAGACAAATCACAACATGCAAAACTGCATTTTTCCTTATCTTGTAAAGTAGAAACACTAAAGCCAAAATTCAAGAATTTTTCAATTAATCACTATTTCACCTTAGTTTCGTCATTCATATTATAATAGCATTTGAATGTTCCTAATACACTTTCTCAAACTCACCTCACTGACCTGCAGGGTAGTGTTATATAAAGCAGCGTGAATTACAGGACAGGATATTTTTATTATAAATATAAACATTGGTACACTGGAATATAGCAATTTATATAAATTTAATGTGTGTTTAAAACATCCTAAAAACAAAATTAAGTGTATGTTGTACATTTCTTTTCAAATAAACATATCTGCAATTACTAATGTTAACTGCAAATTGAATTCAACATATCCAATCGGACCTTAAAAAAGTTACCAAACCAACAAGACAATGACAAATTCCCTCTAGTTTAGTTTAACTCTTTTGACCTATTTAGGAAGCAGATGGTGTAAAGAATTATTCTTAAAGGTTTTCACTAAGAAAAGAGCAAAATCTCCCATCAGAGTTAAGATTTGTGCCAAGGGGCTATAATTAATTAACTAGAGGTCTCAATTTACTACACCTTATTAACTGTTAAAAATACTGAGTTAATTGTGCTCTAATGGAGTATAATTATCTGCTGTATTGCTTCTCCTTTAAGATTGTGAAGTGTACAGACTGAATTTTTTTATTCATATCACACAGATTAACTACAAACACACATATACACACAAATATAAATATCCAAAAACACTCAGATAACGTGATTAAATTACGTAACTTTAGGCCTGTAATCCCTGAAAAGGTAGGCAGAGGAAGGCAGAACACTCCCACATTTCACCGGTTACTTTTACATCCCACTATGGAATAGGTGGTGAGCCAATTGCCATGCATCAGGCACATATCCAGCCTCCAAACCACTACTAGAAATCTAAATTAGAAAATTTTATTGTGTTCGACCAGGGAATTGAACCCAGGACCTCCTGACAGGCAGTGATTAAATTAATTTCCTTTTAATTATCTACTCAGCTGGAAAACCAACTCAAACTTCAAATTTGTACAGTACATTTCAATTAACTGTTAATTTCACATTTACAATATGATACAATCTCATAGAAAAATTAGCATCAAAGAATATAGTTATATTAACGAACCTGTTGATTTGCGTGGTCTTGTCGTGTGGCTGCCAAGAGTTGTTGCTGTAGTAAGTGTTGTTGTTGCTGCTGCTGCTGTTGATGTCCCTAAGTAGAGAAAAACATATGATCTACACATT
>DWTO01000528.1:0-20628 GCA_018244755.1 Jemadia pseudognetus | reverse complement strand
AATTGAACCCAGGACCTCCCGACCGGCAGTCGCACTTACAACCAACACGACCAACGAGGCCATCAGATCACTTTATTACATTTACTGAAATCTTACACAGTCGAAAAAATATTGGAAAGCTGATTTTTTAAAATAAATTAGATTTTTTTTGTGTTCAAAAACATCTCCCACATATTGTCCAAGAAATAAAGTCACAATATGGAAACATTTCTTTGAGAAGAAAACATTTATTACGCGCCTAATGTTACTAAGCATCAGGAAGCGTACGTCGAGCTCTTAACATCAAGGACCAGTTTCAAACATCTATCTTCTCTACTTAAAATATAAAAATATACAGAAGCCGACTGGAAAGGATTTTATTCATCAGGTCTACTCAATACAAAATGTAGCCAGCAGCTAAGTTTTTAATACTTTGATTAATATATTGACTTTCTTGAATTTTGTCTTAAGCCACAAGTTTCTATATATTTTTTATATTTTAAAATTTAAGTCCCCATAGAATTTCATAACACAAGATAGTCCATTGAAGCTGGCCTGATAAGAAAATTAGCTAACTCGGACTGTTTACCAGTAATCAAATGGTTTTGAAGTAAATTTGAGCGCTACTTACAAGTTCGGAGACGAGAGGGATCGACTTCCTCCTGGGACGGATGTCGGGCATGCTGTCGATGTTGCTATAGAATGGATTGTCTCCGGGGTGCCTATTAAAATATTTTTTTATTATTTCTCTTTATCGAAGTAAAGTATTATACATGTTAATGTAATGTATTATACATGTTAATGTAAATTCCACATACCCATTTCCCCGACCGCCCTGTTCATTGAAGCCACCGGATCCATTCTAAAAACAAAACAAAAAAATAACAATTAAATAACAAAAAATAAAATAAAAAACTAAATGCTAACATTTATTTATTTAAAAAACTTAACAACAAATGTAACAACAACACATTGAAAATGTTTACATTTCGATAAAATTCATCCCTCTCATGTTTTGTATTATCGAGTAATGACCTATATTGTACAATCACCATAAACGTTTAAAATACTGGCAAAGTTTGTATGGTCACTATACATCCTAGCTCAGGTGAAAAGTTTCAATTGTCAATAGTGATAAAAGAGGCAACGGAAGCTTCACATGGCGTTGAAAAAAATGAGTTAACATTTTCATATTGCGCTTTCTTTTGCGTAACCGTGCCTGTGAGATTATACAAATTTTTTTAACGAATGTGATAATTTATTTGTAGTATATCCACAAATAAATGAGTAAGTTTGGTGAAGAGGACCATTACAATAGGTATCCTGAAAATTCGCAAATGTATGCAACGATCCCCCATAGTATTGTGAAGGAAAGTTTTATTGGTTAATTATACAAATCAAAACGGGAATTATGCACTGAGCTAAATCCCTTCTCTTATTAGTGAACCAAAATAGATGTGATAATTCTAGGAGAAGCGTGGGATGAGGCAATGATGCCTCTCCCAGGTGAAGGGCCCGCAGGGGCGCCGCGTTAGGAGGGTACCGGTGTGTTCCGTTGGAGATCCTGGAGTCCCCCTATTAGTGAGGAAGGCCACCGAGCGGGTTTTAGTGCGGTAAAATTCCCACATAACCCGGTATATCTCCCAGGATACCGGGTACCTTTTGAAGATTTCCTCGCGAAAAAAAAGGAGAAGCTTGGCCTACGCTAGTTTTAGTGAGCCAGAAGTTATCCCCCTACGTTGTATCATCGCTAAAGGATGATAGACTCGGTAACAGGTGCGGATGTGGGGTAATCTACATAACTAATGGATCTCTGAACATAAGCATTCAACTTCGTTTTTGAAAGGGATTAAAAGCTAAAACTCGCTTAAAGTTAGTTGGGAGGCGTTGATATGAACGCTTTGGATTTAAATCTTTAAAGATTAGAAGTTAGAGGTTATAATAAATAAATCTTTAATATTAATATGTTAGAGAGTTTATTTAATAAAGCTTTAATACATATTAATCTATTATTCAGTTTTAAATTCTTTAAATAGACAGATAATCAGCGATACACTTTTTACCTTGAGCTATGTAATTTCCACATAAGTAATTGTTGAAAATAAAAAATAAACTTGAAAACGATCGGTATTTCTTTCAATTTTAAAACATACAATAGCACAACATTTTTGATTTGAACTTTTGATTTTTTATTGCTCCCATATTTCAAAAACATTTCTATCTTGTGATAACAAAAAAGCGAGTCTTGCCACGGTATTAAAAATACCGACTGGCATCATTCATAGCATTGTTACTGTTGCAAACAATTTTATGCACATTAAACATTTAAGAGAATTTTTTTTATCGAAATGTAATTAACAAGTATATACCTATATATAAATATCATCTAACAAATACTACTAATGGAGAATTAATATTTGGTAAACAATATAATATTCCTTATATTATAACAATATATGTATGCTGAATATTAATATTGTATATAATAATCAGATATTTAAAGCATTTATTTAGTAATCGGCAGATTGTTTTCTTTGCGGTTTCATAGCGTTTTATAGTTAGCGAGCGATGTCAGTATTAACTCATATACGCCTTCAGTCCATTACATAGGACAATTGTCTTATTGCCGGCGAGAAAGTGACAACATAATACACAAGTAATTGAATAAAAACTCTTTAGACCATATAACTGACAAAGTGCCAAGGTGGGGGAATTAAAACGTATTTTTCTTAACTTTCCGCAAACTGCTGTAAAGACATTATATTTATATGTTACTAAATCTTTCCGTACATTTTATACATGATATTCAAAGCATTTATGTAATTAATATGCTTGGGTCTTCTTACCGACGATTAGGCAAATGTCTTAAGCTTACTCGGGCTCGTATACGTCCCGTAATAATGTTAGTAATATTGAATCGAAGCTTAAATTTTAATAATCGTATGAGTACGTCATGAAAAAAACATGTCTCGTTTCGTCCATATAAATTCACTATACGATATTTATCATCTACGTATAACATGCTACATCAAGTGCCAGCTAATTTTTTATCATACGTGTAAATTGTTCTAGATAAATATCTACTTGCTTTCTAGATTATAATAAAATTCCATTAAAGTAATTTGAATGACGAGTCACGGGCTCGAAGTTTAATGAGGAATATCATTCCATTGTGATTGTGTGATGTATGTATCATGAGCGTAAATATTTCTTGTATGTATAATTTGTGACGTCATCGATTATTCGTAATGGACATATTATATAAAGATCTCAACACACGAAAGCCTACACCGTTATTAGTATAAATATATAAAGTTACACTTTAAACATTAAAAGCCGTACGATACGATACACATATAAAATACATAGGTAACCATTCATTTTATTTAGTGCATCGAAATTTTCAATATGACTCATTAAATATATTTTCATTTTATATGAACATTTGCTACGATCGATCGTAACACAAACGATTCTATGATTCGTGATATGAAATGATATGACGGCATATGATTTTGTACGTTTGTATTCTCCGAGCCGTTACACAGCATATGAAATGGTTAAGTTTCTTCGTATAGCGCTTAGCACTGAACAGCTAAATTATGTACTCGTCGTATATTTAGAAGTACGGTAACGCTAATACTGAACAAAGCTACTTATTAAATGTTCTCATCGAGACCTATCCTCGACTAACATTTATTACCTCATATTTACCTCGAAGCATATAACCGGTATGTCCTGTAATCTTACAGCTTCATATAAAACACGATGTAATGGATGTATATAATTTAAGAAAATGTTAGTTGTCTATCGTATTTATATCTAATTATTGCCATAATCAAATAGAAACAATGTCAATACTGATCAGTTAGTTGTATGGAATCGTCAAATGTATGTATTGTATTATAATAATGCTATTCTTAATTCTATGAGATTGTGTTTCAGTACATGTATAATATATCTATGTTTAAAATATCAACAAATTATAAAAAGTCGTATAAAGGCGAGCAATCAATAAAATTATCAAACGAAAATATAAGATAAGTGTTCATTTAAGGATTGCTCGCCGAAGTCTTCAACCGAGTGGTGCATAAGCTCCTTAGTAATACTTTTAAGCATGTATAGTGTACATCCATTATCCGCGATGGATTTCAGTGAAGTATAACTACTGCATCGTTTCGTTCAATAATCTGATTTTGGATAGTCACCTAAAGGTATATAATAATAACAATCCGAAAAAGACTGAAGTCCTTCTTGAAATCGATGATTCAAATATATGGATATTAGCTAGCTACAAATACATAATACATTGGAACGTCTCAATAGACTCGCCTATAACACCACTCAGCATTGACAAAAACACGAATACACCTTGCGTAGATTTAGTCAGAATAAATGCATTTCATTGTAAAAAATACAAGATCACAACCGCGATTGTTCTGTTCTGTCACATGTTAATTTAATATGTGCTGTTTGTCTTGTTACATCTAGTTTCGCTTTAAATATGTAACTCAGTTAATTTTTGTAAATGTTATAAATAGGCCGAGATCCCTTCAATTAATTAATCTAATGTTAAAACGCATCATTTATCTACTCTTGCGCGTTCATTAAATGTTACAGCGAAAAGCGGATTAAATGACTTAGCAACGGCATTTTTTAAGTAACATGAGTATTATTTTCCCATTGAATACATATAAATGTTATCTAATGTCTAATAATGATTATTCTGTAACTTAGCTCTTAACTCTAATCTCATGAAATTTTTGCATAAGATAACTTACACCTGCGCTAACTTTGTCCTTCTCAGTCGTGGTCGTTGTTGCAGTTGCGGGTGCCTCTGTCGACTTCTCTTCTGCTTTTCGATCTTTTAAAGCTTTCAAAAGTTTCCATTTACTACCAACAGGAGCGTCTGATGGCGGTGGTGGTTCAGCAGCCGGTGGGGATTCTTGTTGCGCTTGCAGTATTTCATCATCATCTTCAAATTCGTCTCCGCTCTGAACGGGGCTATCGGGACCAGACGTCTCACCAGAGCCAGAATCGGCATAGGATTTTTCGTCATCCGACTCTTTTTCAGGAAATTCTTCATCAACTTTATCAGAAATTGTTGGGAATGTTGTAACGTCTTTCCAACTTTCTTTTGGTGATGTCTCATCGTATTTAGTTTTTACTGTTGCAGTCTTAAGCTTAAGTTCTCTAAGGACGAAAGACATTTTCTCTTTTAAACTTTCATCTGGCTCATTTGTCAATAACTCCTCCATTTCTGGTTCTTCGGCCAAAGTCTGCTCTCTTTCCGTTTCTAATTGAGATTGGTGTTCCATTTCTTCTAATTTTCTTAATTCGTAACAATACCATTCATCTTCTGAATCAATACTATCTTCCGTACTTTGTCTTCTTGAAGATACCCTCGATCCGCTTCTCCAAGAATGCGTACTTCTACTGTCATCGTCATCGTGTTTGTTGGGTATTTCCAAGCTTTGTTGATGTCGGGGTTGAAACTTATTCGTAATACATCTATTACTTTGAATAGATGGACTGCGTTCTTGATAAATACCAGAATCTTCAGGTGCCATACTGCTAACAATCTCAGGTGCACTTGCTTTACGTTGCCTATTTTCTTTTTGATTTATCGTATCGTGACTTGGCTCTTCTTGCAAAGTCATTTCAAGCTTAGGTGGAGACATATCACCTGTATGCTCGTCTGATTGCTCATCTGATACCGACGAGGACTTCCTAAGCCTGTATTTTCCCAAGGCTCGTGACACAGCAAACTCTTGGGAACTTCCACTATATGACTTATTGTTTTCGCTTAAGCCATCTTCAGAAACCGCAGCTGCTTTTTTTACGTCCCCTACTGTGGCAAAAAGAGAAGCAGGTGACTGATTGTCGTCTTTATCATCGTCTTCAAAGGGGTCTATATTGGATATATCCGTATCAATATCAAGCTTTTCAAGTTCCTTAATATTGTCTTTTTTCATTTGACTTATACGAGCAAAATGAAAATCAATATCATCACTTTTATCTCTCGGTATATTATTCGATGCATATTTCTCGTTTTCTTCTAAAATACACTCATCATCGTATTCGTCGTCCTGATAATCGTCTTGTTGTTGTAATTCCTGAATCATTTGTTGCTGTTCGATTATTTCTTGATTATTATTTTTCCTTTGTTTTGGTTTAGGCGGTACTTTCGCAAACATGTTACTTTCGTGAGTTGAATCCGAAAATACACTGTCACTGTCTTCCGATTGAGCACTTGACCGGCCACCTGACCATTCCGTTTCAGATGTTTCAGGGTCTGACAACGACTGATGACTAGCTTGATGTTTTCTTCTGGCCTTTTGCAGTAAGCCAGACATTGATGCAACTAAATGATATTTCTTTTTTCGTCTTTGAGCTGACAGTATTCTTTCTTTCAATGATTTTTCTTGTTGCTGTTGTTGTTGCTCTTCTTCCACGGAATCTACTCCGGATGGTAAGGAATGAGATCTATGCTTTTTTGGTAGATGTAAATCGGGTAACCAGTGACTCATAGAGGACATTGCAGATTTTAAAGAAGACGTTCGCTTAGGTTTTTTACCTTGTTTGTCTTGAGATTTGCCTATGAAATTTGATGATATAGAAACATACCCAGACTCTGTTACTAACACTCCACTCGAATCAAGAAATTGCTCTTTTCTTATTTTATTATGCTCCCCAGCTTCCTTATCATATGCTTCTTCAGTCATTACGTTACCGTTACGCTGATCATATTGTTGTTGTTTAAAATATTCCTGTTGTAATTGAGTCTGAAACTGCTTTCGTTCAGAAATATTCAACGAATGCGATTTTAAGCTTGATGTTTCCATTGAGCTAGTAGGCGATCTGTTTCCTCCCTGCCATGAGAGTTGATCTTCTATTGATGCTCGCTTTGGTATATCGTACCTACTAGATGTAGGATAATATGATAAAGCATCAGTTAAGTTGCCTGTCGGATATCCAGAACGGTGGCCACTTACTTTATAACCGTTTTGGTAAAAGTGAGGATCGCTCGGTCCCATTGTGTTCGCCCTGGTAAGTGGTTTTCTAGCAGTATTTGTTGCTTGTATCACAACTGTTTGTGCATGATAACTTGGTTCTGGAGGATAAGAATCAAGTGATTCTTTTGGCATAGTTTCTGTAATTTCATTTCTATCTAATAACTCAGAAAAATTTCTATCTTCAGATAACATTCCTCTTGGCGTACTATATACAGTAGTAAAAATTGGTTGTCTATTTCCTGCTACAGAATATATTGATGGGGCATCATTTCCATAATAATATTCTCCAATATTGCTAAGAGTATTTTGACTAACATTTGTATAAGGAATATCACTTTTTAAGAACCCGTTATCTATTTTATCTTGTAATTTTGATATATTTACCATTCCACTGATATCTTTGAAATTGTCGATTTGTCTAGTACTATATTCTCTTCTATTAAGTTTTTCCTCATATACGTACGAATCTACTAAAGTTTCTAAATAGGGCTTTACATCAACTTCATAAGGCGTTTTTTGGATTGACTGAGGCGAAGACATCCTCATTTTATGCCCTTCGTGACTAATATGAGCAATTCTTCCTGTCTTGGGTGATCCGGGGCTTTTTTCTAAGCTAGACCAACCACTCATTGAGGAGAGACCAGAATCAGATTTCGCTGCGACAATATTTGCAGCGTCTCTTTTTATATGTTTAGGAGATGTTTTCGGAGATTTGGGGGATCTTGGACTGAGACGCATATTATCTGCTTGGATAATACCTGTAGACAACATGGCCTGATTAATAGCGAGCTCATTATTATTTTCGATTGTTGAAAACAGTTCTGCTCCATTAGGTGGTGCCGGTGGAGGCGGACTTGGCGATTTTCGTGATCTACCTCCTTCGTCATAGCTTAAATCTAACCTATTATTTGTAGGTTCGTCATAAATTTCATGAACTGATAATGGTGAATGTTGATCAGATGTTCCTTTATAAATATCATTCAAAGCTTGTGTTCCTTTAGAAGAGTAATAAGCTTTTCTGGATGATTCTGTTATTTGATACGATGGGCTATATTCAAAACGTTCCCTTGAGAGTGCACTAGGAGATTTTGATGCTTTTGCAGCGTTTATTTCGGCGTTAGCTACTGCTGAACTATAAGCTAGACGACCCGTAACAGTTGTATATGGTTCAGTAGTGGTTCTTTCAGGTACAAATTTTCGCCGGGGTGATAAGGTTGGAGGTAAATAATCTATTGTTCTTTCTGACGCTATATTTTCTGACAGCGACAGTCTTGATGGAGACTTTTCTCTTATAATATTTTCCTTAGGCATACTCAAAATAAAATCGTCAAAACTTTTCATCATATCATTTATTGCCCAACCTTCCCCACCAGAATACATGCTTTTTAGTTGTTCGTTTATAATATTACCATCTTCCACCAAGGTTTTCGCTTCTATGTCTCTGTCGTGTTTTGATGTTATTTTCGTTTCAGGACTAAGAAGTCTAGTTTTCAAGTCTTTTAACTCTCTCGAATCTTTATGCAATTGAGTTGTCAGCCTATCTAATTCATGTAATTTATCTACTGTGATTTGATCAATTGTACTTAGGGTGGACAAATGCACTAAGTCTCTTTCGCTTATACCAGGTCCACCTTGTAGGCCCCGGTAATCTTTATAATCCGTTGAACTATAAATTTGTCTAGAAGTTGTTGGCATAATTTCTATGTCTTGTTCCTCGGGGGCTTCCCAAATCATATCTAACTGGGAAGGTGGTCTAGATGTTTCTTCGCATACTAAATCATCTCGATATGCTTGATTTAAACTTCTATAGAAAGCCTCATTTGATTCCATACTCTCTTCTGGCTGGTCTAATAATACTGCTGTTCTTCCTATATCCAATCCTTCTTCTATACCATCTTCGATAGTACCGTTGCCTAATATTTCTCTTATAACCTCAAGTCTTGTAATAGGATCTCTGGAGTTTGCCGTACGACAAGTGTAAAAATCGAGTAGAGTTGATATTACACCCTGTTGATCTGCGAGTAAGGCTTCTAATCGTTCCAATCTTTCCCACATCCTGACGTACTCTTGGCTTAGCAGGTCCAAAGCTCGCCATGCATACTTGAGTTCAGTTTCAAGGATATTAAGCCGTGTGCCTAGCCGTTCCATATAGTCGCTGATGATGTAATCGCCAGAATAGGGAGGCAAGTCTGGGGGTAGCGTAAGGGATCCACAGTCGTCCATATCGACCTCGACACCCCCACTCCCGCCTCCCTCGCTTTCCTCCATCGCGCCGCTTGCGACACCCCCAGCACTGTCGTGAATTTCGCGGATCATCTTCGGTTCGGATAGTGGTTCGAACATAACATTCCTCACTATGAGTCATCCCATATCGTTTTCCTTTTAACACGTCCTACATAAAACAGTCCCCTGTCACTGACAGTTACAACTAAATTCATTTTAACACTTTTACACTTCACCACATAATGTTTTCTTTATAACTCTTTCTAAATAAACTATTTTTTTTCAACACACTACATATACTTTGTACTTCGACGGAATGAACTTGGTAATTTTACATCAAAAATAGATTTCAATAAATATTATATATCACTTTCCTGTAAATAACATTATTATTAGTAACGGATGCAGGATTGCAACACTAGTATGTTCATAAAGACAGTTATGAGCACGCCAGTGACGGGAGACTGAGAACCTCTCGGAACACGTAAACTTTGATGCACAGCAATTAATTATTTTTATAAGATTTTCTTTAAAAACGAATATTCCCTTTTACTGACAAGAAAAAGTTGACATGTTCCTTTTGGAGGCAGCTAAGCGGTTCGTGAAAGATTCCACGTGAGCAAACACGACAGAGGTGGAAGGCGTTACCCGACGAAGAAAGGAACAGGCAGGAACGGAGGGATTACGGGATACGCCACCGCTTCGCTGAAATATTTGGAAGGGAAGTCACGTGGAGATCGCAAGGATACGTGGTCACATATCGTTGAGTGGTAAACAAAACTACTGTTTTACGAAATGTCTTTGATACATCGCACATTACTTTTGCTTGGTTATAAATTTATGTGAATTGATCATATTTAACATTTATTATAAGCCGAACATTGTAACATATCAATTATTTTTAATTATTTAAAGTCATTCCCGTTTATTTCTTTATTATATTTGATTGTTTTACGTATTTTTATTAACGTTTGATTAACGATATGGTGAACTGCGATAAAAAATGCCGCGATATAAGCCGTTCGTTCGTATACGTTAGTTGTCATCTAGTTATTACTATATTGCAGTTGTACGATATCCATAAACAAAGGGTTGTCGCTCAAGTACCCTATAAACAGAAAGGGCTTATCTCAAACACCGAACGCGATCTCGATCCTGTAAGGTATCGAATTTCGATAAACTCCCCAAGTTTGTATAAGTTCCTAGTGAATTCTGTGTTGTGTAACAAATGGAAATCATGAAAATTAGTTTAAGTATGTATATAAACAAGCGGGGCGTAGAATTTCTAACAATATTTCAAGTTACAACAGGCAAGCCGTTTGTAAATTTTGTTATACGGAAAATATTAGGTGTTTTCGACATATTACTTTCGTTTATCACCACCAAATAGTTTAATTCCCATAAAAGCAGAGCTAGTACTCCCACTTTCGACTAGTGTTAATACTACATATGTATAATTATACATTATATTTAACAATCAGTTCAAACCACCGCAGCGTAAACAAAATGTTACGTGTTTTCCATTAACGAAGTCCCGATGGAGTCCCCTGTGGAGACGGAACAGATTTAATTTGGACCTTTTAACGAGCGGTACAAAGCAATCTACAAGTAATCGTCTTTCTTCAAACGGTCTAAGAGCCTTCGTTAAACACGACCGTGAAACTATTAGCAAGGAATGCGCGTCGCGGTTTTTAATTTTATCGCTACAAAAGTTACACTCCTCTGCTTAACACATCAGAAAATACAAGCGCGACAGTATGTTATTATTATTGCCGTAATTTTTATATCATCAAAATAAAGATATTAGTGGGCAGATTTATTACGATTTTTTTCTTAATGTTACCATATTAATTTTTTGTAAGTGAACACAATGTCTCATGACTCTACCAATGACACTGATATTATTTTTTCCTCTGGATTGTTGAAAATAAATGCGCAATTATTCTAATCATTTTTGCATTTATCTGTGAGTAGGTATGACCATAGTTTCTGGTTGCCGTCGATAAATGAACCTAACTACAAAACCATCCAACAGATGGCAAATTTTGTTGAACTGTTTAAGTAAGCCCAAGTAAAGACGAAGAAATAAAGAGGGTTGCAAATAATTTACAGAAAATAAATTATCGCTTGTCTTAACACTGTGCGCAAGCTTACTGTGGACTTGCTGAGTAAACTAGTGACAAAAAAGCCGAAGAGTACTAAGTTTCTTGGAATTGCAATACCGGATTGAAACTCTTGGAAACCAGCCAAAATCTGCTAAACTTTTACTCAACGCTAATTGGATTTGTAACTAGCGGCACTGTATAAAAAGTATGGTAATATTGTAGTTGATTTTCCGTATGAAGAGCATTTTTATCCTGTTACTTTGAATACAGTTTGTACTTTATGGCGGTCAAGTTCCAAAAATTGTTGTATCCCTGGCATATTATCTCCTTTTCTATCAATTACACGGGTTTCTTTATCGGCGAAAAGAAGTAAGAAAATAAATATTTCATAATAATACCTACATGTTTAATAGTAATGGTAGAAGTGTTAGTAAAAGATAATTATATGTAGAAACTTTAAATATCAGATTCATTATAATAAATAAAATATTGCGATGTAACAAAATATTTGGATCCTAGATTATAAATGCACGCTCGGTCAAATATAAACTTTCGTCTCCTAAATTTATAGACGCATTTATTACCAAATATCCTATTGATGGATAACCCTTGAAAGCACAGGAAGTAACGATACGCGTACAATAATAGAAATACAAGCATTGATATTCCTTTCAACGCCTTAACATAATACATTATATTGATATTGTACATAGTTTTAACGCAATAGAATTTTAATATAGGTACATACATGCATATTTCGAACTGTATGCACACAAAGTTTGAACAACTTGGTCCGCGCTCGCAATACGCGGAGCGCCTGAAATTCCCCTTTGTAATCTAATTCTTGGTCTCCGCGACTGTACCTACATAGTATGCCGCTGTGTTTCGTTAACTCTTAACTTAGCCATATATGAACAATTATATACGTGCATCTTGAGAAGAAACAGTCACGTCGAAAAGCATGGAACGAAACTTGTACTCTCTGCCTACTCCGCAGGGGACCTGGCGAGAATGTGTAATAATAATAACTTTCTCTATTCCCTAGTGTTATGTGATAAATCTCGCATCTTTCAGGCGCAGAAGTATAACGCTTGAGAATTAACAAACAATAACCTTGTCTTCACGTTACGCATGCCTTCTGTCTTGACCATTCAATTGCTAAATAAAATATCATCACCAAAGTAGAAGAAACGTTGACGTATGTATGTGTGAAGTAACAAATACTATTACACAACATTATTCCTTTCAATGTCAGGTTTTTTGAATGTCAGCTACTTTTAGTTCTCGCCGATGTACCTACCCCAACATGCAACATGTGTTTTTTTCTTATGTCGTTATGTGAGCAAAATATTCGTTGAGAACTTAACAAGTTACAATATTTTATAACATTGAGACTTGCTTATATAGATTTTAAATAAAAATCGCGTCAGCGTTTCTCTTTCAATTTAAAACTAATAAGTAATAATAAAATGAATATTGCCTCTCGACTCCTTGGTCGGGTTCTCGCAACCCCGACTGCATGTGGTGGTGAATATATGTGTGAATAAATAATAAGTTAGGTTAAGACACTATCACAGTAGGAGCAATAAACAGACTGTCGTTAAAGTTGCTCGTGTTTGCTACACCCGTCCTCGCGGCTCACCTCATGCCGATCGGGAGGTGTTGGGCTCGAATACCTGGTTAACGTAAGCAATGACTTGGAGTTCGGATATGTGCCCGAGTTAAACTAATGAAACGCGGGACTGTACTACCCTCCTCTGCCTTCCTCTTCGGGGATTATAAGCGTGATGTTGCCCTTATGATTTATACTAATTGTTACTTACATAACTCGCTCCTAAGAACATATCATAATTTAAATGTAGATGTACGTAATTACCCTCCCATGGCTTTCCATGCTATTTCTTCCCCTTGCACGGTGCTTTACAAACATAAATTTTCGACGTCATGATACAGGTTGGAAATTTATGAGACTGTCGCACCATTATTTTCTCCGCGAATAACTTGTTCGTAAATATAATCGTGTAAGTACACATTATATAAACCAGGACACATTTTAGTTTTTCCAGACGTATAAATAAAAATACTCATTTCTTAAATATTATAGGGCTAAATTAAATAGTCCTTTACAATATATTTAAACAATATTTTAGAATTAACATACGAGTAATTCTATATTGAACGGTACTATGAAAATAATATGACATAATTCTAACGTCAAAAACTATGTATAAAACTCAAAATAATAATAATTACTTGAAATTTCTATGGCTGTTAGGAGACAGAAATTCTAATTTTAAATTTAATATGAAGATTGTAAATGTCATTGTTTCATTTATCTTTACAGACGCGTACCTATGTCATGTTCATTACGGACTATAGAAGTACATTAACTTCATTCCATTCGGATACTTCAATATGTATCTGAAATCGCTTAGAACCACAGACATCTAATACATGAAACCAAAATCCTGATACTCATTCGAAATGAACAATACGAAATCGCCTTTATATTTTTGGCTCACTCCAAAAGACCGTAACTAAAAAATACGGTTGAAAGAGTCGTGAGAACAATATTTCACCGACCAAAACGACAGCAATCGTCGTAACGTTAACCCGAACACCACTCGCCAAGTTTGGCAACATCGCATCTGTTGTTGCACAAATGGTCCAGAGATTGTTATAAAAAGTGCCAATGAATAGAATGCACTTGGCACGTGCTCAAACGCGGGCACAGATGTTGCACTTCATGCGCTATGACTGAAGATTGTTTCGTAACGGGCCGCGGTTTAATGAACTCGAGCTATTTGACATCTTGCGATGTTACGACAGTATCCAACGCGTGAACTATTAGGTCACTGTTTAAAGCGCAACCAAGGTTTTCTTGATCGAAACTCAATCACAGATCCTTATTAGACTTTAATCGACGTTTAAAATTTAATTATAGGCTAACCACCTATTCCATAGTGGGACGTAAACGTAACTGGTCAAATGTGGGAGCTTTCTGCATTCCTCTACCTACCTCTTCGGGAATTACAAGCGTGAAAACGTTTTTTTAAACTTAATTATGACTTTCTTGAACGAGAATCGATTACAAACTCCAAGTATCATTATTTATGTGTTTTGTGTGATTTATTGTGAGCGCTGAGGCTTTACTAATAACGAATTATGTGGAAAACACTTTAGTTTTTGTACCACGAAACTAAATCTAACAATCAAGCACATTGGCCACCTGTTGACGGACCTTCACTGTTGTTTATTGACATTTACTACACCGAGGTATCTCCAACGCGTTATAGAATGCGGTATTTATTAAAGTTAGTTTTAACAAGTTATAAAACTTATGTTAAAAACACCTATATTTATTTATTTCTGCTCTGACTACTTGTAATTAAATTGAATAGTTTCTAGACCCACGTTGGCAGTTTGTTACTGTTGTGTATTCGTAGGTACTTAAAAATATATTTGTTCATATCTACCCTCTTGTCACTGACACGAATAAATCATCATTCTGCGATCGTCCGTCTTTTATTGCATACGTTACAGTTACTTAATATTGAAGGAAAATTTGACTTCCAGCAAAATGTTTATCAAAACTGTGCACGTATTTTTTATAGCCGAAGCATTTAAACACAGTGACTTACATTTTATTATTCCTGCAGTCACCCCAAAAGCCAATAGCACGCAACCGTCGATTTATTTTCTACTTGCTACTGTTTCACAGTGAAATAATTACGTGTATAATACTTATTTTACGATAGAGCGGTTGAAATACGAGCTACACCTTCGCGTCGTTGTGTTCGTGACCTAATCATTGAGAGCAGTCCCGCACGCACCTCAGTGTTACCATTTGTTAGCTAATACAGTTTAACTAACAGGTTATAAAATAATATTCATTGTAGTTGAGTTTCATTATACAATTGTACAATTTAAACAAGACCTGTGTCATATTAAGAACGAAATCATAACATTTTAGCACTACATGATGGTGTATTACACGATTTCCGTTTAAATACTGAATTGAAAAAGAAAAAAAAACATTCAAATATGATGTATTAAAAAAGGGTGGTATGAGCGTTAGTTTTTAGTATTCTGTTGAAATTACAAATAAAATGTAATATGGCAAATGTTAGGGCATCACTGTTATAATTTATTTCGTATTCGTTTAAAAGCTACGTATTTATTGTAGACATACTGTAGCAAGTGCGCATCGTATCGAAGCATAGCGTAGCGTAGCAGTGAAGTTAAAAACGAATAGACAGACTCCCTTTAAAGGCAAGTGGTTGGCGATAAAGCATCGGGGACCGGAAGGACTGCTTCAATCACATTCGATTTGATTTCGCTTAGACGTAACCACGTTGCATTGACAACTGATTGAATAACCTACACCTCTCTACAATACGAAAGTGTTATAAATATTTTGAATAATAACATAATCGAAACGTAAATTATATAAATGTAGGGATTATGTTTTTATTACGTCTTCAAATTTTAGAGTGTTCTTAGAAGACATCATTCTAAGCTAAAAGATACTCTGAGATACAGGAAGGGTCATGGATTATCTAATCCTTCTGGTATTCTGGAGAAAAAAAATAGCACTTAGCAATGAGACGTTACTACAAAGCACCCTAGGATTCCAGAAAGTCCTAATGAGAGAAAACGTTTTAGAATCCTTAATCCAAATATCATTATAACCAAAAAATCATTATCACGATTATGAAAACATGAACTATTTGGATATTTTTCATAAAGCCGTCGATGTCATTTGAAAGTTTAACTCATCCAAAGCAAAAGTTTCGAATTTGAAAACAAATTTCTAACTGGCAACGGTAATATTCACCTCATATTTCACCTTCGAAGTAACGTTTTCATCGGTGTACCTACATTTGCCGTGTTCCTGTTACATATCTCGCTTCCAAATTAATATTTTATACGCGAGCCAGGCTCAGCTCAGCAAGTACCTTAATCTATAAAGTATGATTCGGATAAGCTCCGAGAGCTCGGGGAGAAAGGAATAGAGTGTAAACGGTTCCATTTTAATCGCATCACAATTATTTTTTCTTATATTCATTCTGATGCGTTAGATCAGGGCTTCGATTGAGATGCGTTTGATCAGGGCTCGTGTAGGATAGGACGCGATGGGACTTGTTACGAAAAACATCTGTTCATCAGTAGTAGACTAATAATAGCTGGTGATGATGATGAAGGAATCGACCTGGTGATCTGATCGTCGATACGATAGTACAGATGCGTCAATGGCTAGACGCAAGCTTAAACGAAGCGAACATAACACCACCCTGAATCCAATTACATTACACTAACGAATGGCTTTCATTGCCAAATCAGGACCGAAACAAAAAGCGAAAAGAAAAAGCAATTCAAAAGAGAACACGAAAAGCTACAAAGGTGTATCAGTCGCACAAGCGCTGTGCCACCGAGCGTGTGCACAGCGGGCTCATCACGCACAGTCATTGTCCGATTCAACATCCGCTGTGCGCTTTTTGCTCACATTTCAGAGACAAATGTTTGCGTCTGTCCGACACCTACACGGGATACGGCTGAATTCTAAATGGAAAAAATGTTTAGCTGTTTACTTTTACTACTACACACGTACTATGTAGTATACTACTCGTATGTATGTCCAATCTAAAGTAGGTGCCAAAATATTAGAGACGCACACGTTTCTTTGTGTTTTGAACTGAGTTATTTTTTATATTATATTAATTCTATATATTTATAGTATACTTTATATAAAACAGTGAATGTTTGAAAATATAAAACAATAACTACTTAATAAAAATAATATTTATTTAACTTAAAATAAAGAATGTTCATGAGACAAAAACTTTACCCTTATATGTATTATAATTTTCAGTAATGCCGAATTTTGCAAACGTTTTGATAACGTAATTGCCTTAAATAATTTAAGCCTGAAATTAATTCAAATTCCCGCATAATGTTCACAATGTATGCATAAACACGCCGTCACGCGCAATATTTGTTATCATGGTACTTTACAAAAATACTTATAGAGTTTATGTATCGTAAAAAATAATTATTAAGAATACATTTCACTGGTCGCAAGGGAGATTACTAAGCGGGAGGCCATGGGTTCAATGCCCTGATTGGGAAAAGTATTATTGTGTTTTATACCTTGAAAGATGAGCAGAATAGAAAATGGATTTTAGCCCGACGTATAACAGTAGGTTGACTACTTGGCGTGTAACATTACTGTTGAAGACTAAGATTACAGCACTCTTCTACATACTCGTCCAGGGAAATAAAGGTTATGCAGTTATTATATCAAATAACATAGAAAAGAAATATACTCGTATTTTATAAGAAACAAAATTTTTCATTTCAATAACAGTATTGTCTGGACCGAATCAAATCAGGTGAGCGAATGGAGCGTATCTGAAAGATGTTTAATATCGCTGAAAAGAAATAAGGCTCCTAACCTGCTGTCAACCTCTAACCCGTCCCGTCATATCATTACGGGTCCGTATTGACCCTTACAATCCTCAAGGGTTATTTTTGCTTTCGCTGACGCATCCCTTCTCTTTGTCACTAGCAGCCAAATTTTGACTCGCCGTGTCAACGACCCTATTTCAATTACAAGTTAACACAAAATAATTTGGTTTACCTCAATTACACTTATACATATTATGCATAATTAAAAAATATATACATATGTCGTAATTGTAAGCGAATATAACAAATTAAATTACGTGTTAAAAGAATATAATATAGACGAAAATAAATTGTACTATTATTTTTACATTATTTCAACTTAGTATTGCTTAAGAATACTAATACTTTTTCCTTTAGCATAAAAGTTTATTTTAATGGAAACATTTGTAATCACTGCGACCACCAAGAGCTCGTAGTCAGGACCTCAGATAAGTAATAAATCTACTCTGGTTATCCCGAAAAAACAGCGTTTTTAGCGAATACAAAATGCATAATATGTATACGTAAATAATAGCTCACGAAACACTCTATAGATAAATGAATATTGTTAAAATATTTGTGCACAATGACTAATTAAAATTTTACTTATTCACATTTGAACTAAGAACATAATATGTGTATTTTAAATGCAACGCATAAGTAATTGCATAATATATGAGTCCGAATATCAGTTCATTCATATTAATAAATTTTCGCACTCAATATTAATGTGAATAAAGTGATACTAATTGAACAATTAACATTTTCCGGTCAATTTGCACTCATTAGTCGCATTAATCAAATGAATTTTAAAACAACGCGGATGCTCCAAATGTATATTTAATAGGAATTAATAGTAATACCCACTTATAAAACCCCAATAATTGGTATTAAAATGTTAAAATACAAATATAAAACAATATGATCCATAATAACGAAGATTAATACATGAAATTTGAGGTGCTTTGTGTTGGTAATTCTTTTCATCGTGTAATTACATACGCCTGACGTGTGTAACACAACGCCTGTAATCTCCGGAGAGGTATGCAGACGAGTGTCGTACGCTGCCACGTTTCACCAGTTACGTTTAATAAATAAAACAAGAAAAGAGGATCACGAAGCTTTTAAATTTGTTAATAATTACATAATACAAAATCTCTTATACTACATTCATTACACGGATCCTCAGCGTACACAAGGCCATCATTTTTATTGATATAGCAATACTAAACTAACAGCAGTTAATTACGTATCTTTGTCGATACTAATACGTTAACAGGAGAAACGGTGAAATTCATAAAACCATTCATTTATTCGTCCAAAGTTCATTGGTTACGCGAAGATGCCGCTTCGTTTGAGACTAGAAAATTCTATAAAGCAATTTGCACACAATGAATAGCGCCAAAAGGTTTATTTTCAATTGGAGCGATGATCGGTGACTGCCATCGTTCTTTGTTCCGTTATAAGAGGCTGTTTTCCGGTTTAGCAATTTCATAAATTAAACCATACGTTGTCGTGTATGCTTCAACGGTGTTGTCGGGGACGTGATTTATGAATCCGTTGAACCGCCTCGTGAAATAACAATGTGTTTGTTTAATGCCGAATGTGTACGGAACTCTGCTAAAGGGAATGTATGTACATTATAAGCGTCACTTGAGGGTTTCGAGTTGTATTGTAACAAAAAACTCAAGGATTAAGCAGTCTGTAATTAAGTGCCTTAGAGTATTAGAGGATATTGAAAATAGCATGTATCTTTGCATTTTTCAGTGTTGCTCTTTTATAATTTATGTATCCAGCTGGCAAAGTATTGATAAGCATTGCATAGCGATTTTAATAATAAATAGAGTTCAAGCATATTTTAGTATATAATATACGTACACGATGTATTTGTTTTACGATACTAATCCTTAAAAGATTCAATAACTCGTTTATCTCATTTATTCAAATTATAAGGTTCGTGTATAGATACATAAATGCTTAGTCACACGACTGAATATTCCACATATCTACTAAATATAAGATAGAGATCTCTATACAAAACTAACCGTGATTTCTACGTACAAACTTCCTTGTTTGGACTCACTCTTGGGTGGTATTAATGAAGTTTACGGACTTACGAAACGCCGTAACGGAACAATATCCGGCACAGTAAATTCTCGGGCGATCCAATGGTCGAGTTCCCTTCATTTACTGTGCAGCCACAGAATTACATTCATTAGAAATGGCATACGTACTTATAATTAATGAATCTAACTTAATTCAATTCACACTTGACAGTGAAAAGATCTGACAACTCTGGACGAACAATCTGATCTATGAACATGAAAAAATGTAAAACAATTGGCGAATTTACGCACGAAGTGTACCAGATTTGAAAAGTTACTATATAATTGTAGAAGCGCGAAAAAGGGACGAATGATTGTTATATAAAGTTGACATATTACAATCCTTTATTATATTTGAATGTAATATTGGTATTCATATATTTTGTACGCTTCATTACTCACGACAACACTATGTTAATAAATAAATGATGGAATACATCATTTATTTATCAACATAGGATATATGTTATGGCTGAGCTCTACATTAAAAGTTACGTCGGGAATTTCTACTTGGCCATTGTTCTAGGTTCGCCACTAACTTATATTAAGCGTGGAGGGCATCACGCGAACAGATCTCATAAAAGTTGTAAAATTCATAAGGGAATTTATCGTCAAGTTGAGAGCAGTATCAAATGCTCACGCAAACCAAAAATTAAGTTGCTTTATTTCTCTTCCTGACTGCCTCGTTGGTCGTGTTGGTTGCAAGTGCGACTGACGATCGGGAGGACCCGGGTTCGATTCCCGGGTCGAACA
>DWTO01000527.1:0-20635 GCA_018244755.1 Jemadia pseudognetus | reverse complement strand
TTACGATATGTGTTTCGCGTGTGAATGTTCCAAATATTTAAATAAACACATAAATCTCTCACTGTGGTACAAAATTACATATTTTCAATAAATAATTTCATTATGGTATATGAACCCAGTTCTAAAACTCTTTATCAAATTTCACAGAATTAGGACACGGTACATACCATCATAAAACTTTAATATGGTAAAACATTGTGAGTCGAAAACATTATTAAACTTAATTTTATTTTTCTTCATTTGACTAGCACTCTCTGATAAATCGTTTACCTAACTTTAATATCATACACGGAACAAGTTAAAGCACTACGACTCTTGTAAATAGTGAGAAACAAACAAACAAAAAAGAACAATGATTAAAAACAATTATCAGAACACCGTCATCCCATACAATTACGTTCGTCGACATGTGTCTGCGTCTCGAGCACATCGCAGCCAACTTGAATGCGAACAACGCGTTTCAGAAAACCATTCAGGATTTAATCAGTAGAAAACAGACGGAGGGAGGAGTGTTCCTTAAAGAACAATATGGCGGACGGATTTCGACGACTTGGATTTGTTTGTACCCAATTACTTGTTTCACTTTTAAGCGATGGATTTTGTCACCGCTTCTAAGGTACCGTTTTCATTTAAATTACAATTAGATTTTATAAATGCATTAGCAGAATTGTTTAGCAGTAATCGTTTTTCTATTGTAAAACAAAGTAGTATGCTCTACAGAAATAGAAATGCCAATCATTATTATCATTAAATTATTAAAAGCACTTCGTGTCAACTTCAGTCATACTTTGTAACTTAGTAGTTCATTTCACGGTCGTTTCAGCCTTAAGCACTTTCGGGTCTTCAACGGTGACCTTGAGAAGATCTGACCTATTCAAGGGACTCGAAAGATAAACGCCTACGATTGCAAAGAACGGGATTGAAAATCAATTTCTGAAGCGAACTTGAGGCGTCCTCCGCCTCGAAAGATTCTCGTAGTCTTAAAACGGCACGTTCAGCACATTCAGCCATGTCTTAAGATTATCCTTTGCGATTCATCATTGTCCAAATCGTTTCTATCAATGTCTCAGGTTTATTATTTTGTTACATAATAAGCTTGTTAATGAAATTTGACTGTAAACTAATACCGTAACCTTTACTCTGCTGGGATGGAACCAACCCCAGCTTACGCTGTACGAATGAAACATAAGTCATATAGACAACTCAGTCATTCTAAGATCTAAACTGGTCTTAAGGCCTTCGACAAGCTTTAACTACATTATCTTAACGCCTCCGACAAGCTTAACTATATTAATCAGATCCGACAGCGGTTTCTACTACCCCTGGCTCTCATAGCCATAGGGTTATTAATGTCTTTTTGAGACGAACGCATCAGAACACCCAAAATTTTAAAAATCACTTATCACAGACGGCCTTGTTGGTCGTGTGGGTTGCAAGCGGGACTACCGAACAAAATGTCCTGGGTTCAAATCACGGGTCATGCACTATTGGATTTGTATAATTTAGATTTTCTAGCAGTAGTTGCTCTGAGTTTGGATATGTGCCCGGTGTGTAACAATAGGTTCACCGCCTACCAACTCCACAGTAGGATGTAAACTTTACTGGAGAAACGTAAGACAATATTACACTCCTCAGCCTACCTCTTCGAGGATTACAGATGTGATGTTAGGTTTTTACGTTGTGGCTTCGAGCCATTACAAGACATTTCCACTAGAAAATCTATGTTTATTTGTACCCGACCACGATTCAGACAAAAAAAATTAGTTAGACAAAACCTAATTGTAATCGATTCGGAGTTCGAACCATGACCTCTCGATCAGCAGTTGCTCGTGCGACCATTGGACCAACGAGACAGTCATTTATATTTTTGTCTTAATTTATTTTTAAGAAAAAAAAATATCTATTCAAGATATATTCTGTATTTGTGCACGTGAAAAAATATGGCCCTTATTAAATTCCCAACTCTGATATGGCAGAATTCAATTTGCTGGTTTTCAGTATAACACAGCGTACAACGACGTTACGCGAATTGGTATAATTTTCAAAGCGAAAAATCTTAGTCCCAAAATGCTCTCAAGATTTTTTTACAAACGAATTAGTTATTGGTAGCAAAAGGGTGAATTAAATTTGAACGTACATAAACGAATAATATTGGATTTTGTTTACATTATCCAATCTCGTATAAAGTAGATTTTTCACTGTTTATACATGTAAACTGTAATATTTCCGATACGGATGAACTAAATGTTTTAAAACTAAATGTTTGCTGTTATTGATTATATAGCTTACTTTAATTTTATAAAAAAAAATAACCTTTTGACACAATGGATATAATTGGACAATACGAATTGTTTTTCTACAAATCACATTAAATGTTTCATTCTTAACATGAGACGACTTGACCTTTGAACGAAACTTCCCCCCTTACAACTGATTTATTATACGTTAATGTAATTAATTTCACGCATCACACACTTCAACACAAGAGTCTTAATAAGGTCAAATACAACAAGTCACTGGGTGCTGAAGTTCAATTTACAACTTCAACAATTAATATCTTTCTAAGAACAGCGTCGACTTTGGCTGAGACAACGCAATTAAATTCATTATGAATATTTAAAGTTTTGCCCAAAGATGTTCTACGCCAAGAACATTTAACTCGACATGTGTTTCTAAATTTTATTCACCATATGTATCTTCTATATGTACATTTAGCTAATATCACAATAAGCTTGTATCCCATTATAAATTGCATTTGAAATGGTAATTGGTAAGAAAGCAACCATATTGAAAATACACCAAATTTTTTGTTTCGAACTAACTCTGCGCTTGAGAATTAACATTGTACTTACATTATCAATTGTATTTGTAAATTATTAATTATAACATTTTATCTTTCCATCATTACATACGGATCTCTTTTTCATAATGAAAAACTTTGATTCACGGCCCTAATGCGAGTTACGAATATATATCATATTTCTTATAGAACATTACAGATAACGCTAATGTATGTAATTCTCCTCACAACTCATTTAACAAGTAATATTTAATGTTATAAACCAAAAGCATAGACAAACAAACGTTGTCTAGATTCGAATCCAAGACCATCAGATTTGCTCTACTAATAAACATATAGAAAACAACAGCAATAACTATAGGGAACATTAAGCAGAACGCCCTCAAAATTTACGTAAACAAAAATAGCTAAGCTGCTAGTGTTATTCGAAAATGTATATCATCGAAAGACTACACTTTTGACAAAAACAACAGCGCACTAGTCACTTTGGAAACATAGATAAAAATAAGAACACAAATTTCCATAAACATCAAACAGATACGTCTAGAGCTTACGATAAATCGCTTGCAATTAACAACACTAAAATATCGCCCCCTATTTTTCAGTGCTCCGTCTTCGGTCATTTCGCATTCATAACGTAAAAAATTACCGGTTCTCGTTCGCTCACCGTTTTGTTTACTAGCAAAGTCTCGAAGTATTCACTGACAGATGACAGCAATATGTCACTTGCGCTTTTCTTGAGCGATTGCACTGTCTACATGGTACATGTTACACACGAGTGTACCTAATAGACAATTGTAAAGTAATATAGGTACAAGAATTTGTAAGTGGAGCACTGATGATAAACGAATATGATTTAGGATATTTCAATTGAAATGACAATCGATGTACGAGTAGCAATCGTACTGGTTTCCTATCTCTAGTTACGATCAGTGCGTACTGGAGCAGTTTTGAAGGAAGCTGCATTTAAAAGGCGCCTAAGACTAATACTTAAAAAGGTTTGCAAAATGTGAATTAAACTTCAGTTTAGGAAAGAAACTTTATACCAAAAAATATGTAGGTAGGTACAATATCCAACAAAACCAACTTGTTACAACAACACGATACAAAAGAATAAACAGTGAATTTTCTAGTTCGCAGCAATCTATGGGAGCGACGCTCGTGGTCCGCAATATAACAGTGATTGCAATATTTGGGCGATGTTTTTGTAAACATTCTTGAATAAATATTTTATTAGGCAAGAATTTATTAAAGTTATCCATCAGTAAATTTCAGTTATGTTTCAGTGTTTCGTACTTCGTTATTAAGTAGGTACATATAAATCTATTGAACGCTCAAATAGGATTGATAAAAAAAATATATTGTTTTCATTCGTTTTACCCAAATCAAGTGCAGGTACCTACAGTGAACAGGAAAAAATTGTAATCGTTGCCGCAAAAATTTAGACATCCTCATGTAACGTAATATAGTTTTGAAAATGATTGTTACTTCTCTGCTTAGCACTAACTGGACCCATTTTTCACTTCGACGGAAACATAAATAGAAAAACAAATACTCATATCTGTACTACATTAAAATTTCATTGAATTAATATTCTATAAATAAAATTGCTTCTACCAATGGCGTTTTTGTTGTCGGAAACGATTTGTATTAGATATTAGCCCCGGGCGCCGTTCGATGCAAAGAACTACACTTCAAGTCGCGGGAGACATGTACTTAACAATGGGACGTAAACAGGAATGCAACCACAATATGATATAAAATATACTTTGCTACATTGTGCGAACAAGTCGACTCTCAAACGTACTTAAAGATAACATGTTTTTTATAAAAATTAGACAATATTCACCTTAAATGGATTTCCACCAAGTAACATCTGCTATATAATAATATATTATTTTAGTACAAATTATAAAGTTTGAAAGGTTACTAGCTCCCATGTAAGAACGGTAGCTCAGTGCGTTACGGTGCTTCAAAAAACACATCAAAAATGCGACGACCTTCAGAGATCAGGGATGGATAATATGGAATTTGGGTCAGTCATCCTCTTGAATCTGTGCGGGTAAATAGAAGGTACACAAGCACCCTAAGATGTTCAGATCACTAATGTTATATCACATTCAATGTCCGAAAGAGTTGAATCGAAGCGTAGGAAAATTTTACCAACGAATTCCATACAAACACATGTATTTAACGAATTTCGGTAAAACGTTTTGAAAATAAACAGCCAGTAACCAGATTGAAACCACTTGTAAATTTGTACATATTGGGAGTTGTGTTTCGATTAAATTATTTAAATGCTTTCTGGCGCACACAGTGGTTACCGCATTCGCTCAACGAATTGTTGGGAGACCGATAACAAAAATAGTAACATTAATCGAGCTTCATTTTATTTGCGATTGTTTAATTTAGCTTGAAGTATTTAATAATACACTTACGGACATATTTAGAGGAACACAAAAAAGGTACAATAAACTAAAATATTGCTTTATTTCATACTGGCCATCTATACCACTAATATTTAATTTGAAAAAAGAAGAATTTAAATGAAATTCCACTTACGACCGGCATTTGTTATCTTTATTATCTGTTAAAATCTTGGACACACAGCGTATGAAATTTTGTGGGTTTTCGTTGTTTTTAACAATTTTTTTTTATTCTTTTTTTGACAAATAGTCCTCTTTTGTCAAAAAACCAATATAGTCAATATAGTCATTTAACAGTAATGACTATATTGTCGAAAGAGTCAATATGGTCCTTATTGGGTAAAGAGAACTTCATTTGATTAGCTTAGGTAATAATGCCGGATCTCAGCGTAGCTCAGGTGTCTAAAGTTGTAACTTTAATTGAATATGGTTACACTAACAAAGAAGTGGCTGGAACATTACGAATTTCCAAGTCCATGATTTTTCGCAATGTTAAACAATACCGACAGACTTACAGACGACAGACTGGAGAGTATACCAAAGTTAAGGGCAAGGTCGCAAAAGAGTAACAACAGAGAGAAACAACAAATTTATTGTAAGCAGTCATGCACATCGTAGGCTCTCTTTATAAAACCTAAATCCATTTGACAAATTGACATTGTCCGCAAAATAACATTAGACGTAGATAAAATGAAAGCGAAAAATTTAAAATGCGTATCTACATATAGCAATATTATGATATTGATGTATGATGGTATGTATGTATGTATGTATGTATGATATTGCTGTAAAAATTTTCAATTTAAAAATAATACAGTTTCATATTGGACACGTCTACAATTCGATGTCACATGTCAATCAAAGTCACGAAGTCGCGCGTGGCTGTTGTTGTTCCACTGTCGCTGTTGCGATTGGACGATGACAGCTGGAAAATGGGTCTGGATTCAAGCCAGGATGTGCGCAATAAACGAAGGAATATTTTTGACATTTCACGCCACTTTCGCGAACCCGCTTTGTTTGCTTCATTAAATTTATTATTTAGGTACGTAAAACAATGCATTATCTATTGTGTTTTTCACAGGAGCCCAAATAATGTAGTTACTGCATTGCAGGCATATAGGATTTACTGCAGGGTGCATGTATGTAGTTAATAAACAAACAGTTCAAAGCAAATAGTAAATACAATTTTAGTGTGACACAAAACATAATCCCATTATAGAATATCACATGTCAATTATTGTCAGTCAATATTATCACGTCGTTCTGACGTCGCAGTCGTTCTGATTCGTCGATGAGTGGCAGTCGGTGGATGAATCCAACCTTTTGTTGTCCGCTAACACACCTATATTGATTTTATAGTTTAAGAGACAAAAGTAAACTTTTGAAAAGTTCTGTGAAAATGATTAAATTCACGTGTAAATGTTATCACCAGCATTTGAAAATATTTCATTGTTTCTCAACAAAAGCTAAAATAATAACCAACTGGTTTCTTTCAACGACTTACTCTATTGTAATTGTAGAATGGGTTTGTGAATCTAAAATACTGTTGGAGCTAGCTTTGAATTTAAATTTTCGTATTTTATATCCTCATTCCTCATTCTACTTCTGTTATTAGTCCTTTGCCGATCATCGTGCTGCCTAGCCAGAGGGCGCTTCACACTACCATTGCCGACTTATTTCTCTAAACCAATAAATAAATCACAAGTAATGCTTACAGTAGCAACGAGCAAACTGAATGCTACCCAGTTACAGTAGTTATATCATAAGTAGTATATTATGTTCATGTTTTGAGACTATTCTCTCGCATAACGGGCAACGTATCTGCACTTTATCTACATATATACAAGAATCAGAAACAACAGATTTACATTGGCTTATGTATAAACTGTATCTTTATCAAACAATAAGCAAAAGTTAAAATCTTTTACTACATTATATGTATTACATTTTCTTCTTTCTTCCTGGCCTGAACCGTCATTTCATGGGTACTCGAGGAAAATGGACGGCATTCCACGAACCGTGCGAATATTTGTCGGCAGCTCATGCAACTCACCGAATGTACTGGTTATACCGGCGGCCACAGAAACTGATCTAGTTAAACTTAATAAGTCAAGAGTATTGATATTCATCCGATATTTATAGTGCCATATACGATATATAAGAATACGTTTAAATGTTTTCTAACTCTAAATTGCTCCGGTGATCGTGTTGGTTGCAAGCGTGACTGCGTATCGGGAGGTCCTGGATTCCAAGCCCGAGTCGGGTTCTACTAGATTTTTCTAAATTAGATTGTCTAGTAGTGCCTTGGAGTCTGGAAATATGTCTGGTGCATGGAATTTGGCTCACCGCCTATTTCAAAGTGTGGCGTAAAATAACTGGTGAAATATGGGAGTCAACTGCTCTCCTCTGCCTACCTCTTCGGAGATTACAGACCTGATGTTAAGTCTAACTCTAATTCCAAATAAAAACTCAAACATATCTCTTGTTATAAGTTTCTTTTTCGTATCTATGTAATGTATAGATACCGATTTAATGTATAGTATGGAAAAGGATGTACATATACAAAAAAATATAGATCTTCGTACTTATTTTTGGTTGTACACAATAATAACATAATAATTGCGTCTATGTAAATTTAATTCAAAATAACATTAAATTACTTTGTGGCGTCAGGATAAATTGTATTCAGGAAACATAATTTCGTGATAGGGGCCATTAATTTGATCGACGGTGTACAAATGTACAGGAATAAATAATGCGTAACAGTCATTTGCTTAACTCGAGCGTCTGAAGTATTCTCGTCGTAAACTTGGGATGCGGGGTTGTTGACATTCTTTGTCTTAATGTGACAAATAATAGCAAAAGATAGACATTTGGGTTACTTCGCCCTTGTTATTATTACTTTGTCATTTACGACATTTATAACTCACTACGGACAATACTTAATGTTGGGAAAACTGTCTCTTATAATGGTCTTAAATGGAAAATGGAAATTAGAAAATGTTTCTTAGAGATATATCCTCTAAAAGTATTTACACATCTGCAGTGTGCAGAACAAACGTCATATTTTTAACCGGTACCAATTATATGCATTTACTTAAATGCATATAATTGGTACCGGTTAAAAATTATATTCACAAGTGCGCCCCACGATTTGAACCTAGGTCCTTCAGAGTGGAAGGCAGAATTCTAAACAACTAAGCTATCAGTTATATCCACATAAACAATGCTAGTCTCAAAGTATTAATGCAAATGAAATCCCTCGTCAATTCCATACATATCCTTAACGAAATGGTACATTAGTAGCTTTTAAGACGCGCGAGAAAGCTAATAATTGAATATATTAGACACGTAACACAAGTAATACAGTTATTCTGGTCATGTTATTTTCAAGACTCGTTTATGATAAATAAAATGAAAAATTGAGACTGCGTGTTAAAAAAATTGATAAAGGTCTCGTTTTAAATACTACGAGATAAAGAGAATGTAGCATATTGTATTGCAGAACGATTCAAAATTAGCTTATATATATTAATTCAATAAAGCTAAGAAGAAGAAGAGAAGAATAAAGCTAAAATCTGTTATACTAAATGTGTGTAAACCTGAACCAACATGC
Organism: Jemadia pseudognetus; assembly: GCA_018244755.1. NCBI lineage: Eukaryota > Metazoa > Arthropoda > Insecta > Lepidoptera > Hesperiidae > Jemadia > Jemadia pseudognetus. Next base: position 11,793 of record DWTO01000527.1, on the reverse strand, counting down.
GTAGAATTGTGAATCGCCATTAGTAACAAGATGTTGCTTTAATTGTTGTTTAATTTTATAGTCATCTTTCACTATAGAACCATGTATGGGTAAGACCTATGAGCGTTCCAAATAAGAATGTAGCACTCAAGATGTAAGTATATAGTAACATGTACTACGGACTTTTGGATTATCTCTTCATTATGGAACGGATTAGCTTACAAAAAGCAGATATAAAGCTTGCGACCAAATTGCTAACATCAAGGGTAAAGATGGCATTTTATAAAACTCAAATTACGCTCATGTACGATTATCAGTTCAGAATCCCAATATATTACTTTCGCACCGTACGCTCATGTATGCAAATACATATATTCAGCTTTGAAATAAAAATCCCATCAACATATCTGTGTTTGGATAGCTTTAACGGAAAAAAAAGCTGAATGTCAGTTCGATCTCGAAATATTTGCTCGCTGAGTTTAATTGACGGCGCCATTTTGCGTAACAAGCGCGACCATGTGAATTTCCTTTTTTTCTATAATCGTTCATTATAAAAGTTGAAAAAGCTTTTTAAAAAACGGGCTTATTGCGTCACTTTTATATGTACCAAGTGCGGTAAAACTGTTTTGTTTAAATAACAATTACTTTAGAGTACAAAGAAATCCCTGAGGCCCTTTGCTGGAGTGTCGCCACCGGCTACGGCTGAATTAGAACGCCCAGTGTTTTATACATCGGAGTGGCCATACCCTTCGAAACCGAACTATAAAATACCTTGCAAGCCTTGCAACATAACAGAAAAAATTGGCGATTGGCGGTAACTGACGATTTCCAATGATGTTCTGCCGTCTGATCTTGAGATTTAAAAGCAACCATAGAATTTTGCAAACTGTTAAAATCTAAAATAAGAGATAAAATCCAGGTTCAACTTTTGTTCGCCTTTCTATTTCAAAGCAGAACGAATGTAAAACTGCCCGAAACTCAGGCGTCAGATTAAAAAACTAACTCTGCCCTGACATTTTTCTACAAAAACGCTTTCTCCTACCGAACAAAAGAGAAAAGTAATTACTTTCTAATTAAAAAATTTCTTGCAAGTTGCTCAGTCTCTTTCTAACGTTTTTTTTACATCAACAATTTACTCCTTACCTGTCAGTGCGCCACTTTATTTTAATATTTCTAAGTGCTTTCGTAAGTAATTTGTATATCTGTCATAATAGGACTAAAAAGAAATTAAAATTTACGAGCATTATGTTACCTCCAAAATTGAATTTAATAATGTTTCGAACCTCACATTTCCGAATGACCAATGTGACATTAAAATTTGAAAGACTACACTATCACTGATTCCTCAATAAAAATGCATTTATAACATTAAATAGTGTTAAACCATACGCATTTGACTCTACAGAATTTTGCAAGAACACAAGTTATAAATGACGAAAATAATTGGGTAGCTAGTTTAATGTATTTTTTTTACCTACCTTTATATATTTGTATACATTATATGTATATTCCGGAAGATAGGTACGTTGAATATTTGACATAGAATAATTGCGATGAATAAATGCAGTGATAAAAATGTAGGCCCTTTATAACTTTTTGCAGTTTTGCAACTATCTTCAACCTTAATCTTAATCCTTACCAGAATCATACTTAGGACCGAGTTCTGAAAGAGACGATCAAACTCACGGCCCGCGGACCAATACGGGCCGAGACATTTTTGGGGCCCAGTCAATATGTCCGAGGCAAAGTAAAAATTAATTAGACATGTGAATTAGAAACGAAACCAGCATATTTTGGCATCATTTTCTGTTATAAATGGAAATAAATCTCCTGTCCGAGACTGTATTAATAACGCTCACGTTGCGTCAACTTTGAAACTAGTCTCCGTCAATAAAATTCAATCGTCAATGAAAGTTAGTATCAGAAAAGAGATAGTGTCAAGCATCAACACGTAAACAATAATTTAAATTTATACACGTTTATTACAGTGTACTAGTCAAAATTAAAAAAAAAAAAATTCTATGAACATCGATTTTTTTGCGGCCCAACCAACTTTGACTTTAATACCCCTGCTGTAGAGGTTCTAACTGTCTCAGCATTTGTGAACTACTGCATTAGGTGACCAATTTTAGTTAATATTGTTATAATAGGTGTGTATTTCTTCGTCATATCACTTCGTCATATCGTAAGTAAACTTGCTATTCCTCTCTATCTTGCGAAGTATGTTCTTATTTTATGGGTGCGTGCGTGCATTAATGCGTATTTTGAATAATTATGCTCATTTAATACGTAATGATCAAATGGCTAAATATAGTTAATTAAATACGTGCTTAATTGATATTTTTATACATTGTACCTTCTACTTATTATGTTTATAAATGCTTACAAAATCGTTTTTTGATATCTACTTGGTCCGACTATTAACACAAATTTATGACAACTCAAGTTACACTTTGCTATTGACGTAAATCATAAGCTAGAGAATACAGTGAACATTTAATATGCCCGTGTGTTACTTTATGTAAATTTTAAAACACTATTTCTACATTTTCCTATCGAACATTTTCACAATATGTGTTCAAAGTGTCACGTCATTTGCATATTCAATATCTACAATTTGAGCCAAAAATATTTTGAATTTTCACTGTATCCAACAACATATCTTTAAAACGATCACGTAGTTTTTCTTACTTCATATTTTCACGTTTTCACGACTGGATAACCTATAAGTAACATCCGAAAGGCGCGCGAAGTGTCAAATGCTTTTGCAATACTTATAAAATATTTTGTACTACTGTTGACCAATATAAAATGGACCCCTGCGCTGCCCTTGGACTAAGCAAATTGATGGAATAACGGGGAAAACTGGATAGAAAGCCAGGGGCCAATGAAGTCTGGGCATTGTACAGATTTCTTATACTAAGCAAAATGATGGTATGGGTATATGTTCCCGATACATGAACGGGGCTTAATTTTACGGAAGACATGCGCTACAGCGATCAGATCTATGTATGTCTGGAAGAGATCATAATATTCAATTTTTTATTAAATTAATCCTAGTCATGAAAAACAAAAATAATATCACGCGTGTAATCCTCGTAGAGGTGGGCAGAAGAATGCAGTACATTCTCAGTCATGATCAGTTCGGATTATTTAATTGATGTGTTCTTCAGAATTGTATTTCGAAACGTAAAAACAATTTTTCGACCGTCTTCATATTTCTTTGTCATTTTGTCACGATTAAACCCGCATAAAATGTAAAATACTCTGTCTATTTGTAAAACCTTCCAAGAAATAAGTAAATCATAGATTAAATCAGATTAACTTCTTTTGTTCATAAAAAAGATCATTTCCTAATCTTTCAATTTCGTGATATATTACTTTTTACAGAGAAATAACAACCCCGGACAGTCAGATCAAAATATTAAATAGAGTAATTTGTGAGTGTGGCATCTCCATAGGTTCTTATTCTGTTTATGTGTCTTGTAAAATTTCAGACATAATTGGATTTACAAAATTGTATAGGAACTATAGTAAATGCGATAAATATATGGTATTTTCAGAGCACACAAAAGTTGCCCCAAAAGAAAAATTACTATAAACTATGTTTTAGGTCTTGTGAGAATAATCCTTAAATATTTATTAACTGGGTGGCTAAGAAGAGAAGTTCATTATTTATGTATTATTTGACCTTGTTTTCAGATTAATTTCAGACTGAAATATAATACTTTATTCAACAGCCAAGTTGGTCTACAAGAAAATTTGATACACAATCAAAGGCAAAACTCTATAATTACGACTATAATAACCAAAATAGTATTACTATCCAATCTAAGTTTTCCAAAAAAACATGAATTGACGTTTAAATATCACAAGATCTTAAACTGTTTTATTTCATTCGAACTTTCGAACTTGACTGCTTCGTTGGTTGACTGTCCAGAGGATTATGCAGAGGAATGTCGAACACTCCCACGTTTAATAAGTTAGTTCACGTCCCACTATGAAATAGGTGGTAAGCCATACACCAGGCACATATCCAGATTCCGAGCCACTACTAGAAGTTTGAACCTAGGTACTATCATACCTCCTATACACTCCTGTAACGAAGCAGTCATATTAGAGTTTTCAGGAGGAGTTTACAGGAGGCAGTATCGTTATGTACCTAGCTTTAGAAATATGTACTAATAGCTTTTTCTTTTAAACGTAACCCTTGTGCAATGGTTTTTCTGATTGTTTTCAGATACATACGTAAAATAATCTGACTCCACAACATTATTTAACTTTCGAGTCACTTAGAAAGAGTATAAATTTTTAATGAGCCAGTTATTTAGTGAACCTACGCACAAACATGTACAAAATATTAAATGCGATAGATGGAACAGGACAAGACAGAGCAGGATGGGTCAAGACAGAGAAGGACAGGACGATACAAAAGGGCTCAAATATTTATGAGTTTCAACCAATGTTTTTGAATGTAAGAAATATAGATTTTCCAACAGAATTAGCTGTGGTGTAAATACTTAACAGTCATTTAATACATTCATCTAAACTTGTACATTTGTCCACTGTTTCTTCAACAGTTCCTAAAATAATATACCTATGATCATATGAATAACCTGAAGTTAGAAGTTCCTTTACATTATTCTACGTAGTCGCCTATAATCTGATCGCTTCATAATAGAAGACTGTTGGGTCGAAGCCAAAACGTATGTTCGATCGCTGGCTGTTATCGTTCGTGAAAATTCTAATGTTGGTCTTACATTTACAGAATGGCCGTGTCAGCGAGATAATAGTATATGTCGATATTGTATATTTGAATATCGAAATAATTATAGTAGTTTTTTCAGTTCAATAACTATATAATGTATACTTATGGAATGTATACATATGGAATGTATGCTTATAGAATGTATACTTTTGGAATGTATACTTTTGGAATGTATACTTATAGAATGTATACTTATAGAATGTATACTTATAGAATGTATACTTATAGAATGTATACTTATAGAATGTATACTGTTAGAATGTATACTGTTAGAATGTATACTTATAGAATTCTATTTTGATGAGCATTATCGTTAGTCCTTTTATGATACCGCCATTGGACACTCATAAGACAAAGGTTAAGGTTACATTGACGGATCATCAAAAAAACAGAAAATATCATGATAAATTAAACATTTATAAAACTACTGTTTTCCATCATCTTTAGAAATTATTGACATCATTTCTTGTAACTATTTTACATGAGAAATTAACTATTTATAAAAAATATTTTTCTAAATGTCAAATGTCACAAAAACAAAAAAATGTCAACAAAAATTACTTGCAAATCGAACCAATAGTTAAATGACAAAAGCACTTCGATTTACGAGTAAATGTATGTCCTGTTGATATATTTCATCTTATAAGACGGAGTGGTTACCAATACTCATTTACATAATGCAACTGTCTCACTTTTAGAGTAGATTTATTGTAACCGTTCATAAATATTCATGTAGAAAGATTGATATACAATAAGGCTGAACACGCTTCATAAGTAACTTGACGAGTAAAAGAAGTACTGAGAAAAACGCGGTATAGAGAAAATGCTTAACGTTTGTATCAAACATATACGTTAAGTATCGGCGTCTGAAAAAATGCTGTGTTAAATATAAAAATACAACAGGGATGTTTCTGTACATATTATTTTTTTCATATAACATTAATAATTTTTTGAACGTTACCTCTGTTATTGAGTTTACCCCACGACCGGTTACATGCATTTTCCACCAGAGAGTATGTACATATCCTGATTTAGCCCTTTTATAGTTTTTAAAATGATTTTTGCAACTTCAGATTCATATAAAAAATAAAGGTAAGCTTCAAATGTTTTATTTATATTTTGTTTTATTTGTACTTAAATTTGAATAATTGATTCTAGATAAAGATATAGACAATGAATTAAATAAACATTGAATATTATCTAGAACCTGTTATCTATCGACTCAGTATATCAAACGTGTAACTTCCCACCAAGTAGGTACAATTTCCGCCATAAATAACATGATTTAACATGAACTAATTCAAAGTTACGTATCCGTAAGGAAGCTAAATTAAACGCTTAAATTATACGGGGAAGGGCTTGTTAAAGATACGCTGCATCAGTGAAGGAGATGGCATCGCATTTGTTAAAAAAATTAACGCCTTTTGAATTACGCAATATGACAATATTTAGCCAATACCCAAAATTACCTTGAGTATATCAAATAAATTAATATTGTGCATAATTTGCTATTGCAAATCATGTCGAATTCGACATGATTCAATATAATTGGTATGATTCAGAAGCATATACGGGTAGAAATTTAGGTAAATAGAGAAGGTAGAAATGTATTATTATTTAAATAATATCGCTACCATAATGTTCTCTATTTAGCATACTATCTCAGTGAGATAGAAATACATAAAAATAAAAAAATCTGCAGACAGAAGGTATCAGGGCAATTAAAAAAAATGAATCGTGTCTTCTTTTCGTTCGCGCAAGGTGGGAATTAAAATCCAATTTTGGTCGGCACAGCTGCCCGTTACGCCCTCCGGCGTCATCAGACATGCATTCACACACCTGATACGGGCTTATAAAATTCCACCATTTAAAAGAAATCACATTTCTTTATTCCCTTGTACGTTTCATTTTAATAATATTTTAAAGTGTCGTTTAGGGATAAAAGTATTCATAAAATTCAAATCAGTCTTTCGAATAAAATAGGTTCCCCACCTATTCTAAGGTGGGATGTAAAAGTAACTGGTGAAACTTGAAAGTTTACTATATTCCACTGCCTAGTTCTTCGGGGATTACAGGCGTTATGTTACGTGGTCTGTCGAATCTGGTGTTCCATGAAACAACTGACGTTTCTTGTCATCAAAACCATCATTGTCGTCATTATTATCGCACTCACCGTTCAGCAACGAATAAGATCACAATCTGTCCATAGATTTCTATCTGACTATTTGTATCAATAATTGCAATCAATTATTTATCGAACTGATTAATTATATATAATAATACCAATATAGCGAATATTGTTATCAGAAAAAAGGATGTACTCTTAACATACGATAGCTAATACGACATCGTATCTAGTAACTATGGCATTGTAATAATTGAGCAATAATACTGGTTTCCCAATTTTGTACCGACAAGGCAGGCTAGCACAGGTAGGTACATCTAAATGCCTTGGCCGCCGATGGGCAGCAGTGTATGCGGTATGGAAAGTTATGCTCTGCGATCGCCAATCCGCTTGCCCAGCGTGGGGATTATAGGCAAACACCTCCCAGTGGCGGCCTTAGTCCAGCCGTAGACTTAAACTACCTAATGATGATGTACTATATAATTGTATATTGTATGTATATGACAATCGATAGAATATACTGTTACCTTATATAAATATTTGACTCATTATATTAATACGGAATGCGAGAATATCTGACGCATGATACATTTTAGTACCCTGTCCTCAACGGCTGCCGGTCACTTTTTCCGCTGTATGCCACACTGACTGTATACTGACATTAACACATTTAAGGATTCCGTCTGATGGGTGCTCACATCGGATCGGATATTCGTAATATGAAATGGGCCTGAACAGCTCGTATTAGACGAGCGGTTTTAAGGACTTAAAAACGCTCGTTACTATATCTGCAGTGTAATGTGCTCAGAATCCTAATACATATCTACTTAAGAGAAATTAATGTAACTGCAAACAAAATGCAAAAATAATAATTTTGAGATTATTTTTTCCATTTACACAAGGTTTTGTCATCATAGATCGTAAGTGACAATAAAATAAAGTGCTAATAAAATAAAGATCAAAACATGTTCTTTTTTACCATAACGCATCAAACTTACAGCCAAACTTTAAATGTGAAAATTAATTTAATATTCAACAATAGCCATTATCGAAAGTAAAGCGTATTAATTTTCACCGCCCGATGACGAAATTAAATTTCAGCTTTTGTTTATTGGAAATGAATACATTTTCCCAAAATTAAAATCTCCTTTAATAATGGAAATTACATATACAGACTTTAGGCGTTGTATTATATTGAATAGATTTAATATGTAATTTGATTATTGGTATCTATTTTAGCATTTTTTAGAAAACCTAATAAAATTCCTTACAATATCCAAGCATCGTAAGTACCTACCTTATTATTATATATGATATCACACCGGGTCCCGTGTAACCCGGGAACAAATCATAATTTTTAATATCTACATTTTTATGGTAAGCCAACCCACCTGCCCGTGCTGCTCGTTGCTTTACGAAAGCGTTTACTCAGTGAAAGCAGTGGACTCACACAGACTAATGACTATTTCATTGTAACGTGAACATCGTCAGTAATTATTTTATTACATGTAGTCAATCTTTTAAATACGGTAAGTTAAAAATTAAATTAAAAGTGTTTACGACACGCTGCCAACCCTGAAATACGACAGAAGGTGAAGATAAACAGCGATCAACAAACAGTCCATAATCAGGAAAACAATAAACCAACAAACAGTTCCGCAGCGAACCGTAAATCCCACAGTTTTCTCCGAACAAACGGATCCCGCCTAAAATAGAGGCGCAGCAATTTGCGGAACAAAAATCCAGAGGAACGGGCGTATGGCAAAGAATGTTAAAAACCGATGTTAAATTAGATACTTTTGTATTATGTTAGTATTCGATGGTCATTCCGCCCACAATTTCAATGTTCTCTTAATCTTAATTTCTACTATTAAACGATATGTGGTTAGGTACCTACTTAAGTACGTCATGAAATGCTGAAGAGAGCACATAAAGACCTCCGATAGGTCCGAAACCAGTCGCGCCATCCCGATAAAACATACTTGAGCTAAGCCAGTAGGTAAACATTTCAACTTAATCTTCTGTCTAGAACTTTGATTAAACTTAAACTAAAACTAATGTCGGTAATAAAGTAGTCGTAAAATCCTACATTCGCGATTTATATATCACAACAAAACCCACTGTTACACAGAAGCCGAAAAAAGTACTAGTCCAACTTTAAATTAAAGATTCACTTAAATTAAAATTTTCCACGACGTAAACATTAAAATCGTCGTAAAATGCTTTATGTGTAATTTTACTTCGACCAAATAGAATCGTTTGATTAAAATACCTAAGCGGTATTTAAAGCTATAAAAACACTGAAGCTACATTATTTAATTACGTAAAATTCAATACAAAAAGATGCTTAGTATAGACATTACAGCTGATTACTTTGTCTTTGTAGCCTATTGCCATGCATCGGGCACATATAGACATAATGAGAATATATCAATAGGGTTAGTAACGAATATATTATATACAGAATTACATAACGATAATATCATATTTAAAGATAATATGAGATAGTAGAAGAAGAAAAATACCAATAGAATCTGTTACAGTTAACCAAATAGTGTTCTGTGTATGCCTAATCATACAATTATAACGAACGTCTGATTCGGTATTTCCTCTGTGTCGTTCTCAAAGGATGGGCTAACAAAAAGACGGGCGCATTGGCCACCGTTTTTGTCCCGGCTGTCATTTTCTGACATGGGTCCGAAGCCGGAATAAGCCGGTGCGTGTACAACCCTATAATTATTCGGCGTTTTTGTACCGTGATATCAAATGGAAGGTGAACAGCCCTACGAGGTATTTTATCGTTGTATTTCTTCTGACCCGTTCTGTGCCATATCATAATGACAAATATGGGGTCGATGACCGAGTTCATATGACAAAGGGGTTTAACTGGGATCAATGACAAGAACAATATTTGTACAGTCCTAATTTATAATACTCCGATAATTTAACCGCTAATCCTGTAAAGCGGAAAATGCTATGATATTTAAATTTGCAAAATAAAAGTTGCTACTATTTATAAAGGTCACCCTTAGATATCAGAATAATACAAAATATGCATGTACTGAAAAGTTCGTGTTAGCAATACTAGTTTTTATGCATGATTATTTGATTTAAACAAATAAATTTAAATGAAACCGAAAATAGAGATACCTATTGCGAAAATCCATTTTTAAACTGTAATAGAAAGGATAAACAATACCACGTTGTCGTTGCCATGATGGTCAATATCAACACGGTGAGTATGATACTTAATGATCACGATTCAGATCGCGTGACGCGGATAAAAGTTTAATCGGATTTGTAAATTTTAATTAGCGACAGACCCATGGGCGACATTACATGCAACTTTAATAGTATATCATCTCGAACATTTTCGTTTTTCAGCGAACATTTTAAGTGATCGGTATCATTAATAAGAATTAAGCCGGCTGGACTCACGTGCGTTTTTTCGGGATGGCCCGACTAGTTTCGGAGCTATACGAGGTCCTTCCTCATGAGCTCCCGCCGATTGCAGCGAGGTCGCGGCGAAGATCGGTATCACTCAATAGGTACGAGCACTTTCAGACAACTTTCGTTCAGAAGACAATTGGTGCAGTTGTCAGTGAATTTGAATGCTGCGCTTTCTAACACGCTGACCAAATACATATTGGTAAGTTATCCACACTAAAGGGGAATATTATGGATAATTTTCTGGTACACTTTCCATTCGATTTTTTCTTATACCTTTAAAGCTAGGGATGTTTATTTTCAAAATGCACGTAGCTTTATCAAATTAACAATTTACGCCTGATCTTCGAACTCCAGATATTGGGAGTTCAGTCAGAAATCTAAGCTTCAAATCAAGAATACCAACCCATTGAAATAAAATGGTAAACATTACAGTTTTTGATTCTTCCACTAGAACACAAATGAAAATCTCTAAAGTACCACTCAGCAGTGTCTAGACTCAATAATGTTATCATGCTTATTTATCACGTTGTAAATATATCTCACAATTGCACCACCTCGAATACCTAGAATTCTTGTTACAAAGAAATAGCCTTTTTATATGCTGGTTGCAGTAGCTATATATAGTAGGATATTTTCTTTCATTTTTTAATTCACCCTATTTTCCTGTTCCATTCCTGTATATTTTATCAAAGGTAGGGAACTAGGCCCAACTGTTGACAAGCACCCGTGGGAATAAAAAACCGCCATTGATCTTACCTGTGTAGCTCGTTGGAAATCTCATCATGTATTATTCTGTAAGAATTAAAGCTATATGGCTAACATGTTTTTTTTCTTATATTGCTAGCATTCGAGCCAACAGTTGTGCGGTGACTGAAATATACGGAAAATTCTAACTCAAGTAAAATTCTCGACACGCTGTCTGTTACGAAGGCAGTCGGCTAAGAAGAATTATAGCTTTATAAAGGCCTTGTTAAAGCAGGCCTTGTTGCCTGAAAATAAATGAATATTATTATTATTATTATAAACATGTTTTGAGAATCCCGTAAACCAACTCCACCGTAACTGATTTTTTTATTATAATAACAGGTGCTCCAGAGAAATTGATATGGCCAGGAATTCAATATATTATGTTAAAACACAAACTATATAATAAAGTATAATTTACAACATGTACAGAGAATTTATGTCCATTCCAAAGCTCATGTACCGGTGGGTGATCTATGGAGCGTTGAGGATTTGAAAACGCGTAACTATTGAGAACAATTGTTACTAATTGTTACGTTCGTATACGTCATGTTAAATAAAATAAACAAAGAACGCCATCTATGTTCTGAAATGAATGGTTGTACTAGACAGATAAACCATTTTATTCATTGTATGCCTATGTTACGTGATTAAAATTATTTTGCTAAGTACCGATTTATATAATAAACGTACCTTTATTTTTAACTATAAAATGCAGTAAAAAGTG